>RPOG01003809.1:20983-55635 GCA_008086565.1 Thalassoma bifasciatum | reverse complement strand
TTCAGTTTTCAACATCCTGTGTTACACTATCACATATTGTAAGTTGAATCATTTTACCCAGTGCGTTGTGTTCCAGTAGAAGTGGGATCTGGAGGGTTCGTAGCACATCTAACTTTGTTATTAGCAGGGAGAGCATGGGCAGAATTTGCAAAAGGTGAAAGAGATGTCAGGGAAGCAATTAAAACAAGGCAGTGGATTCAAATAAGGAGAATTAATCCCAGTAGGAGGTCGAATGTGAATGAGAGACTGTTCCTCTCTTCTCTATCTTTATCTATTCACTTATTAAAACAGGAGAGAGCAGAAGTAACCATGCTTTTCTGTGAGTGAAGGCCCAAACAGTTTCACCACATAATCAAACCACCTGACCTTAATTTGCCCTCAGTCATTTCTAAGCACACAACAATGATATCATTTATGACACTCCTAATAATGTTTGGCATCAAAAGGCTCAGACACACCTACCAACCATTCACTCTTCTAAAGCAAACATGAATACTGAGCTTGTTTGTTCGCGCAGGTGTCTCTTCCCCTTTTGTCACTGGATATGTGTGAAGGTGTACACCTCTTCAAGTACCTTTACTTATTTATCCCTCTGGAAGCTTTGAAAGAGAAAAACTATAAAACAGGATTACTAATAAGGTTTAAAAGTGTGGGGAAACCAACAGGGAAATTGTTCTCTAAGTTAGAAACAAAACCTGAAACACTCTCACTTGAAATAACTGTGTAATGTCGGCATCTCTAAAAATTCTCCTCTTAAATTTCTTTTAACTTCATTCATAAAGTAGGGAGTGACAAAAAGGATGATTCAAAGTCTGACCTGATTGGAAAGCTAGGAATTAGTATTTAGAAATAACCTATTTTAGCGCTGTTGGGGGCTGTTTACACGACAACAGTTTTAGAGCAAACACAAAAGTATCATTGCATTTCAGCCTCCCATTTCACACTTAAATGGCGTTTCAACTGACCTAAAACGCAAACTTTTGAAAATTTTCTCCAAGGTGGAATTTTTCTGGAATGCCTTTCCACTGTTCTTGTGTAAACCCCAAGCTGGAGTTTTCAGAGAATATGCTGACGTTGCATTCAGCTTTGAGTGTGCGCATTAAACCTCCTCTTGCGACCTACTGTTTTGTAATTGTGCTGCTGAATCTATTCACTGCCTTCTACCAAAATGTGCATTTATTGTATTTTTTTCTGCAGTCAGAGTAAGAAGTTTTTAGTATAACTCCAGATGATCCGCTCACCTCTTCTTCAGCCTCTAAACCGTCGTTGTCATGTATATGGCTCCAACAGTTATTACTGACGTTTTAAGTCTTGCTGTGTTTCCATGTAAACACAGACTTTTGTGGACTACAATGGAGTAAAAAATAATAACATATCATGTTAAGTTTTGAACACTTTCACATGGAACATACTAAGAGTAATAAAGTGAGATTGATTGGATAACTAAAAACGTATCTTCATAAAGTTTAGTTTGAAACTTACGGAGCAGTTCTCAATCTAGCTTGTTAGCTAGGCTACAGCGTTTGCAAGCTAACGTTACCGTTCAACCGTTAAATTGTTAGCCATTGAACCGTCCGACCGTTAGCTGTTAGACTATCAACGTTCAACCGTTAAACCATCGAGCCGTTACTTCGTCAAACCGTCCGACCGTTAGCTGTTACACCGTTAAAGTTCAATTGATAACCGTTAAACAGTCCGACCGTTAGCTGTTACACCGTCAAAGTTCAATTGATAACCGTTAAACAGTCCGACAGTTAGCCGTTACACCGTTAAAGTTCAATTGATAACCGTTAAACAGTCCGACCGTTAAAGTTCAATTGATAACCGTTAAACAGTCCGACCGTTAGCTGTTACACCGTTAAAGTTCAATTGATAACCGTTTAACAGTCCGACCGTTAGCTGTTACACCGTCAAAGTTCAATTGATAAACGTTAAACAGTCCGACCGTTAGCTGTTGCACTGCTAACGTTCAACCGTCAACCGCGAAACTGGTTAACCGTTAACTCTTGTTGCTTGATTATCATTGTCTAAACCCTCCTATGAGTGACGGAAAATTAATTAAAGGGTTAAACTACACTGTAACAATGAGTCACGACATTTCTATGGAGCTGCTTCATGTAGTTAAACCTGTTTTCCATCCTGTGAGTCCACATTATCAGACTCGGAGGCTTCAGCCCACAAAGGGTTAAACACCAAAGATGCAAAGAGGAGCGTGAGTCTGACTGAGCATGTGCTGCCGCTGCTGCCGCTGCTGCAGTGAAGTAAAATGTGTCAATTTCCACTCGGACAGCACAGACACCGTGGAGGGAAAACCTGGGACAGCAGACGAACCGCAGACGGACACCGCGACATCCTGGACGACCTGACCGGGTGATGAGCTTCATACGCCGGCGTGTGTGCTGAGGGAGACGCCGCAGAGCTCAATCTGGAGGTAAATGAAAAAAAGCTGCACTGAGGATGATTCATGTCCGTCTGCTCAGCGACATGTAGCCAACACGTTAGACATGTCTGTTAAAAAAAACAACAACACATGTATTTATTCGCATATCCAAGCTTCTGTATTTTGTCATTTGAAGTAATTAATTTTAACGTCGGGTTATTTTTTAATGCTGCTGTAAGTTGGTGGCTCTGCAAGTGTTTGTCCCCTTTTTCACGCACTGCACACAAACTTCAAAGCTGCACACTTTATCCACACACACACACACATGAAGCATTCCTCTTTATTCCGTGTATGTTGTCTGTATAAGTTAGTCTCCTGTGCACCTGTTCAAATACAGACAGGACATGCAGTGACAGCTCAGCAGGAAGTCCGTCGCATTGTACTGTACGCGTTTCTATTGTCTCTTGTGGGTTTCAGCAAGTGGTGGGAAAGGAAAGAAAAGTGCAATCAAAAATATTCATCTCTTGCAGTTTGAAAGGGCTTTTTTGGTTGTGTTTGTGGAGGATAACTGCACCGCACTGCTCAGTAGGAAGGAGGCGTGATGCTGCAGCGGAGTCCCAGCAGCCGGGCCTGCGCACTGGCCCGTAGTTTCCAGGGACAAAATAAGATGACTTTGGCCATGGAGCGTAATTACAACCCATGGAGTTTATCTGCACAGCCGATTGACTTCTGCCGTGATTAAATTCCCTCCTCATGGTCACATTCATGAATGCCTTTGCTGCATAGTAGTAGTTTTAAATGACTGTGGGTTGGATTTTGAAAATCCCTCATTGATTTGTTCCATATAAGGCCTGCAGCTCACTATTATTTGGGGTGAGATAATCCCTGTTGCTGCCTGGGTAGCCTATATTCTCCTTCAGCTTTACAGTTGCCAGTATTGACATTCTGGACCTATTTATAACCCACACACAACCCTATACAGTGAGGAATCCCCATGACAGGAAAACACTGCTTAATAAAAAGCTGCGAGGACATAATCTCTGTGTTTCTGCTGTATTAAACACCAGCCTTTAATATGAGGTTATTAACAGATTCCTGTTATTACAAACCGTATATGGTACGTTTGAAACCGGTTGGTTGAAAGCACATAAAAGGTCATTTTTGAGGTAGAGGAGCATTTGTTCAAGTCAAAATGTTCCATTTGCAGTATGATGGAGACTGTAAGAATCACAAATCACACTCCAAATTGGATAAATCTCTGTTTTTGTGTTGAGATTTCATTAAAGGACTAAGTTAGGAGTTTGATTTCTGTTTGAATATCCTTAAAAATCCAGTTTAGTTTGTCTTTTCGCCTTTGGAGGAGGAGGAATCTCTCTTCTAAAAGTGTCTTATTCATCAGCTTATTATGAAAAAAAGAAAAAAGTATTTTTTTGAAAGCTTTCCTCGTCTGTTCATGACAGTATGCTGACACTACAATGTTTTTATTGTCCCTAAAGGCAATGCTGTAGCCACCCACAACCAACACTGACATTGAAGGCAGCTTTAGTGTAACATCCACTATCTCTGAGTTCAGTTATAAATAAAATATGTGACTTATTGCTTGGCTTGATTTATTTTTGCATTAAATGGGCACCACTTAAAGCCTCAATTAGTGTTGATACAGACCAAAATGGAACCAAAATGTACGTTTTACCAACCCGCAGCAGCTCAACAATCCCTCAGGAGGGTAGAGTTGAAAGCATTTACTTGCATTAATTGCATTAATCGCGTTAGGGTTCGTTATGTGTCCCTGTGTTTTGGCTCAAATACGTTACTTGAGATTGATCCCAAATTTTAAAAATGTAGTTTGACCCACGTTTCATTTATTTACATACGGAATATCAGGGTCAGTGACTTACAGCAGTCAGGCAGCAGGGGGAGCTGTATAGCATTCTGTCTCACAGTTGTTATTAACACAATGCTGTGACCACAGATTTCTATAAAAACGCTAAATGACGTAACGCGGAGTCGGCAGCATGTTAGGACAGGGAACTGCTCTGGTGCGCTGTACTGTTTTACTCACTAAAATACTCGTAACTCGCTGAATTCTCTTAACGGGTTGGTTTATAACAAATGTGGCTATGATTCAGGCTGAATTTGTAAACCGCAGATTTTCTTTTTGAAAAATATTCTCAAGTATGCAGTAAAATAATTACATCTCTGACGTTTATAACAAATCAAGCCGTTTGACTTTAACCCTGTAAAGCCTGACCTATCAAAAAAATAGTCCGAAAATTCAGATTTTTTGGAACTGAGATGTTTATTTACCATTTTAACAAAATCCACAAAAATATTGCTTTACTATATTATTTATGATATATTTCTTGTATCACACTGGAAACCCTGGGCAGGTATGCAAACTATTCTATCTTTTTCATTAAAGTTTTTTGCATTGCATGAATTTAGTTCATGCAGAAAACTCTTTTTTTTTTTTTTTTAGAAAAGTAGCTATTTTGATTTTATTCTTACTGCAACCTCTTGAAAATCAGCAGTGATTTTTCTGAAAATATGTGAGGGGATGAGGCCATAACACAACTTCAGCTGATTGTAGTGATATGAAAATCCTCAAGGTGGTAGAACATGTTTTTAAAAATATGTTTAACAGGTTTTTTTAACAAACTATATATCATGTTGATGAGACAGAGGTCTTTGAACTCATGTATCCAATATAATGTTCGGCTATAAAGGCTTAAAGTTATTAGTTGATAGGGGTCGATACACAATAATGTTTTTGGGATGAAACGAAACATATTGTTGTGTTTTAGCCTTTTGTTTACACAGGAACAGCGTTTTAGCTGACCTAAAATGGAAACCAGCCATTGATTATTTGAAAACACTCTTGACTATTCTGCCCCAGCAGCTATCTCAGATTAGCAGAAAGGTAACGGTTTCCCAAGAAAACAATGATTCAGGATTTTCCGCCTGAAGTTTTACTGAAGAAGCTGTACATCACTCTCTCACAGGAGGTTCATGGCTGACTTCAGCACGACTACGGCAAGCCCAGGGTTCCAAACAACTCAAAGCTTTCTTATCTTGCCTAAATCAGACACAAAAAAATACAACAAAAACAAAAACATCAGTGTCATGTGACCTATGATATCTACCTATTTTTTTTTTGTTTACATCCAGAAATCTAGAATCCAGGGACTCTGTAAAATTTTTTTACTAGCTTTTATTTAAATATGTCCAGAAATATCCAGATTCATTGACAAACATCATATTTAGTTACTTATAAACTCAATGAAATGTTGACACAGAGAAATTGTAAGAGGGTCAATGACAAAAAGAGGGTCTAAAAACTTATTTTTAAAAAGTTCTTTGAAAATGGATAAAAAACATATTTCTGGGTGAAGAATTTACAAAAGATTGTCTAAAGTCATCAACTGGTTGTAAAGTTTCAAAAATCCAAGTAATAAAAAATCATAAAAATTAAACTCGTGGGTTTTTACAGTCCACCGCGTTGGTTTATATACTTTTATATAAATATACAAGGACAATAAAAAAGACAGTGAAATTATTGGCAAGTATCTCTCAAGTGTCTGTAGTGACTCATACAGTTTTATTTTGTGTTTCATTTCTTTTATTTGTGAATAAGATAAATAATTTGATGTTAAAATAACATTTCACATTATTACATTGGTTGTACCACCTGACATGGAAATTCAAGGTCAGTGGTTACTTCACCTTTTTGGAAAAAATAGTCATAAAGTCTCTTTAGATGTTTGAAAAGGTGAACCAGTGTTTACAGTAAACCCGAGGACTGGCTGATGCAGTTTCCTGTTTCCTGTTTTATTCTCTTCACTTTAAAATAAAAGTCTAATGTTACGGTTGCACCACCCTGACATTTGACAAGGTGAAAATTTCGGGACAAAAGTTTTTTCAATTTCTCAACAGCTTTAAAATTCTTTTTATTTGCAAAGAATGTTTTATTTAAAAAGGTTCAAGCATAAAATAATGCCAATGTATTTTTAATTTCCATTTACAATAACTGACATTCAATTTTTAGAGTTTAATTACTGTGGATACTTGTCAGGTGCCAACGTGGTGGACTGTAAAACCCCCAAACTCCTTGGTTTTGTGTTTTTTTGTACAATATAAAATTATCAAATTTCTACTGTTCAAATAACACAGGTTTCATAGAATAAAGAAATAAATGTGATGAAATACTCAATTCATGATGGAAGGAAATATTGCACTCGGACACAAAAAAAGGGACGTCACGTCATTGACCCAAGACCCATTTATTCGCAGGAGAAGTTGATCAAGTGTCAGTGTTTACGCACTTGTTTTGTGAAGTTTATTTTCCCCATCTCCTTGCTTTTGGTCAGCTGTCCTGTACCAATAAAGGGAAAAATCTTCCACTTCTCCTTCCTTGTGAAAAATATTTAAAAAATTACTTCGAGTATGAAACTTCACATTTTCTGTTTATGTAGTAGAAAATATGCAGTTTGGATGCAGCCATATTTGGAGCGCAGCAGCAGAACATTTCTTAATCCAAAACTGAAGGATTAATCCAGATTGTAGTTGGCAGACTTGACATCTGTTGTGATGAAATGTGACCTGATAGCGATGATGAACGGATTGAAAATGAGTTAATGAAAATGTGCATTTATTAACAGGAGAAATATTTATTCATATCTTTTAATTTTGAGTCCATACTTTTCCTCAAAAGTTAAGAATCAGTCGGGCTGCACATTAAAAGTGTGAAAAACGTTTAATTCTTTCCATGTGCAGTCCTGAAGACACATCACCATCTGCTTGTTTGTCTTTAAGTTAATTGAAATAGAAACTGTTTTAGATGCTAAATATTTAACCGGGCTAACAGCAGGTGACTGTTCAGCTCAAACCGTCCTTTGTTTGTCAAAGATCTCTGTACCCGAAACCTTTGCAGAGCAGCCAGCATCAATTATGCATCGTCAACGATTGATTATAAAGCTTCTTTGTCTGATAACAGATTAACATGCGCATGCATCCCTCCATTAGAGGCATTACTCTCCTCTGCACCGTGATGATCATGTCAGTAAATCTCCAGCTTTCTCTGTAGCTGCTCCAAGATTTCTAATCTATGGGGCATGACCCACATGCTATTGAGGACAGGGGGGCTTAGCTGCCATGTCTTAGGGTCTTTCATTAAACTGCAGAGAGCTGTGACGAGTGTGTGAGTGGGCTGAGAAAGGAGATGAGAGAGTGTAAAGGAGATGCTTTCAGAAAGAGTCGTGAAAAAAAAAAAAAAAAGTGGATTTCTGTCGATTAATAGAGTAACAGTCAGCTTCAAAGAAGACCAGGTAGCAGAAGACCCCCACTAACCCGGCTCAGCAGTTCATACATGTATTATTCAACAGATTAGATAAAGGTCAGTGTAGATTGCAGCACAGGGCTAATGTCAAGGCCCCATTAGAAACATGATAATCTGACCTCTTTAGGATCAATCTCATACTCTGGTTCAATAATTAACCTCTTACGCTCTGTTGGGTCATCGGCGAAGCATTAATATAAACACTAACGCCTTCAACAAACACATGAAAGAATCGCTCAGATGGTGATCACAACAACTGGGATGTCATACCGGTTTTGGGGTCATAACATCACATCCTGACGCCCATACCCTGAATATTCACTCTCCTTTCCACCAGAGGAATCCAGAGTTCAAACATATCAAAAGTGTTGTTTCATCAAATTATTCCAAGTGGTGAAATTTCTCCTGTAAAGTCCGTTGTCTCACAATAACAGCAGCTTCACAGTCTTAGAGCATTTCCTCCTCAATGTGAAGCTGGCAAAACTTGGTGTGTTTGTGTTTCTTAGACTTCTGGCTACAAGAAAAAAGTGTCCCCATCTCAATACACAGAGATTTGATGCCAGGAGAGCCTGATTTATACAACAACTGCTCTCTGCTGATGCTGCGTAAAAGCCCCCTAACAGGCTCGTTTATTGTCTATCGGCCCTGTCGCTCACGCAAACAGTAACCAGTAGCCTTAGCATTCACAGGAAGACGGTCGAAAAGACGTACCTTTTCACAAGGAGAGCAAAGTTGACTACTAAGAGGACACTGAGCACTGATACAGCTGATTTTGTTTGCGCGAATTCGTCAGACTAGACTGTGGAAAACAAGAACACTTCCTGGTGTTTGGTAACCTGAGACTAAAAAACTCTCTAACTCCTTCAAGGTTTTACCTAGAAAGCTCAAATTTTACCCAGATGTAGATGACAAAAGTGTAGAAGTGATGTGGTGGATGTTTTATGTTTGACATGAAGCATCTTGAAGTTAATGATGTTCAAAAATTGGTTTTGAAAAATGTCGAGGAACAAAACTGTTTCCTGATGTGAACTTTATCCACATATTAAAACATGATATCTTCTAAAACTAGAGACTTTAATCTTTAAATGAGATGCCACTGATGAATTTTGAGCTTATGGTTCCACAGTTATAAGCTTCAAAATACAGTATGGTGTATAGACTAAGAATAGGTGGAGTGTAAAGAGTTAAGATGGTTAATTCGTTGTTGTTGAGCCTTTTTTATTATTTCTGTGCAGAAAGCTTGTTTTTAGCGTGTGTATTATACACAAACAGCTGACACATTCGCTTCTTTTGTCCTCGTTTAATTAAAATAGCCGCCCAGAAAATCTCTGCGGGCAAATATCCAGAAGCTGTCGTCTCTTCACTGATACTTCATTCTGGTGTTTGAGTTAATATAAGACCTTAATCACTGTTGGGTGGGAGCGTCTCTTGGCGCCGTATTGAAGAGTGAACAGACTCCGTGCTTCGTGATACGTCAAGGTGAAAACGACAAAGAGGTTTTGTTCTACTTGTGATCCCTTACATCAGCAGAAAGGGACACTTGAAGTGACTTCTGTCTCATCACTTTAGCGCGGTAAATGAAGGAACATTTCAGGACGCCTGTGAACTTTCCAGACCCGATGATCAAACCGTCGCTCCGCACGCTTTGATCAACGAGCTGCGCCGAGGTGAAATAAGTGACATGGTTTCAACTTCACCCTCTCGCCCTGTTTTCTGATTCTCCACTTTGACTATTTCTGTCACTTCTCATGCCAACAAATGAGTGCAACACTAAAAGCGACTTCAAGAGAGGTTTTCTGAAAGAGAGCCCTCCCCCCCAACACCCCCCTCCCATCTCTAATGTCCTCATGCTTTTTCCCCTCTGCCTCCCAGAGCGACCATTCAGAACAACTTTAAACACTTTTGACCCACTTCTCATCTAGTCTAGTTTCCTAGTTGGTCTCAAACTTTTCCGTCTGAGCAGCTTTGGTTCTGTCACTGTTTTATTTTGATGCCTCACTGTTGCTTTTTTCTATCATCATAATTAATAATAATAACACTAAAAGCTTTTAATGATGCTAGTATTTTATTCAGTGGAGAACAAATCAATCCTGTGAGGAGGAATAATATGTAGACCAGTGATTCCCAACCTGTGGGCCGTGGCCCCCTGGTGGGCCGCGAAGATGTTGCAAATGGGCCGCCAAATAATTTCCAAAAAAGTGAGATTTTTGTGTGTGTTGGGGGGCTGTGACAACATAAAAACAAAAACATACAGAATACTGCTTTAAATGCTGAAACTCAGTCACAATTCAAAGGATTTTCATTCTAGAGATACCCAGCCTTTTTTCGTTTTTTGCTTCAGTCACATTTTTTTCTCACTGTGGTCTCATTTTTCTCCAAAAAGTGAAGTCCTGCTTCCTTATGGGTTCAGGCAAAAGCAAAATTCAGAGGATTTCAGAAGTTTAAATACATGGTGTATAATCATAATAATAAAAATGATAATTTTAAAAAAGTAAGTGGGTTATTTTGCTCCCCCCAGTAGATATATATACATCTATTAAAAAAAGTGCCCAGAGGAGGCATCATATGACTTCCACATTGAAGGGGCGAGAGATGGGCCGTGAAAAATATTTGAGACTTAAAAGTGGGCCCTGAGTTGGAAAAGGTTGGGAACCACTGATGTAGACATTTACAGAAACATGAACAAAATGATGATATTTTGTCTGTAATGAAAATCTGAAGTCCACAATAGAGCATGAATAAATGAAAACTTACAAGTATTAAGTTAATAATGCATGTTTACAGTTGTAACATAACAAGAAAAGTTTTATGTGTCGAAAAAGTCATTATGTTGAGATATCAAAGTCATAACATTATGAATAAAAAGTTGTGATATTAGGATAATAAAGTCATAATATTATAAATACGAAGCTGTTATTTTAGGGTTAGTTTAGTTATAACATAATGAGCCAAAAGTCATTATGATGGGATATTAAAATCACAAAATTATCAGTAAAAAATTGTGATGTCAGGATAATTAAGTCGTAACATAATGAGTAAAAAGTTGTGATGTTAGGATAATAAAGTCGTAATATCATGAATATTACATGAGGATAAGAAAATCACAACATATAAGTAAAAAGTTGTGGTGTCAGGACAATAAAGTCATAAAATATTGAGAAAAAAGTCTCAATGTTGGGTGAAACAGTCGTAAGATAATGAGTAAAAAGTCTCAATGCTAAAATAACAAAATCATTACAGAAAAAGTAAAAAGTTAATTTGTTAGGAAAATTAACTTGTGACATTAAAAGCTGGGAAACAAAGTTGTAAAATTATTTAAAAATTGTTTGGTTAATGAAGCCACATCACCACGGGTAAAATGTTTTAACGATATAAGGTTGTAATGCAACTGGAGAAGGGCCTTGCATTTCCTTCCAGCAAATGCAGGATGCTGAAATGCTGAGCCTTATTTGGACAAATAAGCACTTTCTTTTAGCAAATGCTTAATGTTGAAAGGCTAAGCCACAACCACAAAAAGTCATCATTTTAAAAGTATAAATTCAAAGTGTTATGAGAATATTCTTAATGTTTCAAGAATTAATGTTCAAGATTACATGAGTTGTAACCTTACCACTTGATTTAAATCACTTTTCTTCTTCTTGTGTTTATAAGATGAGGAGTTTCTGGTCGATGTGCAGTTATGAAACTCTGTAATATAGAAACTTTTGCCTCCTCTGAGCATCGTCAGGGACAGAGCGTGTTGAAAAAGTCAGGTTCTATTTCTTCCACATCAAGCAGTCTTTTGTAAACGAAGCCTTCAGAGTGCAGCTCGTACCCCAGAGTTTACACTGAGCCCCCCCCCCCCCCCCCCCCCCCCCCCCCCCCCNTCACCTTGCGGATATAGAGAGGAAGCCTACAGTAAAGTTATACGAGCCTCTGCTGGCTGAGCTGCATCCAGGCTTTTAGTGCGAGCCCTGGCGGCGTCTTTTCAACTCTATGAAAAGACTTATTGTTAGTTATACTCGGATACTTAATGTTTCCTGAGGGAAGCTGTGGATGAGAGTCCTTGTCTAATGCGCTAACGCTGCTGTGTGAAATAAATCAAACGCGTGGATGATTCTTTTCTAGAAAGGGAAGGTCGTTGGTAGTGGAGGCTCCTCATGTAGTTAACAGCTGCAAGGTTGGAAGTTCACCAAGTTTTATAGAATTAAACTAAACAAAAGTCTAAAAATGAACAGAAAACAGTTGTAACTCCCAACTTGTGGGTCGTGGCCCCCTGGTGGGCCACGAAGGTATTGCAAGTGGGTCACCAAATCATTTCTAAAATAGTTTGATTTTTGTGTGTGAGTGTGTGATTATATAAAGATAAAAATATATAGAGTAATGTGTTGAATATTAAAGCCCAGTAATATCTAAAGAGATTTCAACCCTTGGGAGAAAAAAATCACATGAATATAAGGATTTTTTACCTGATGACTTAAAAATCTTTTTTTCTTTAGACAAAAAACAATTAATTTTTCAAATGTGAATGCTCCATTTTACTGTTTATAAGCTTCGCTGGATGAGCAGTTACTGCTTTTCTCCAGCAGAGGGCGAAATGCTTTTCTTCCACTATCTACCTGGTAACGTGACGTAACATTCGTTCACAGAAAATATGACATCACAATCATTCAACTTTTTCACTGATGTTAAAAAAGTGAACCGAAAAAAAAAAAAAAGCAAAAAATCTGCAATATTGTAGAAATGCAATTGAAATTGAATCGTAAATTGAAAAGTGTATCGTCCAAGCACTTTTTCCTTCTGTAACATTTTTTACTCACTGTGGTCCTGTACCGCTATGGGTTCAGGAAAAATTTTAAAGGTTTTTAAAGAGTGAAACATGGTGTATGTCCAGAAAGCAGAAAAAAACTATATTAAATTTTTTTTTTTTTGCAGAATTTAGCAAATGGTTGAATTTCTAATAATAATAGTAATAAATTTTATTCATAAAGTGCTTTTCTGGACACTCAAAGACACTTCACAGAGGATAAAAACAACAAGTAAAAAGGCACAATAATAGTAATAATAAAACCAATAACAAGAACAAGACAAAACAAAAATTAAGAGCAATATTTTATGACAGCAATTTTTCTCATCTTTCCCTCGCTGTTAATGCTTGATTTTGATGTCACTTATGATACAGTTGGTTACTCTGGGTAACTTGAGTATCTGACATTTTTACTAGATTTTCAGGTTTTGGATTGAAAAAATAATTTGGGGTCGTATTAACGGGGTTAGAATTGGGCCGCAAAAATTTTTTGAGATTTAAAAGTGGGCCATAAGTTGTTTTGTGTTTTATCCAGCTGTGTTTTTTTTTTGCTCCTGGCTGCAGGAGGAGACGTGATGCAGCTCAGGGCAAGAGCCAGCTTGCTGTTTCAGAGCTAATTGACCTGTCTTTTTGATTGATTGGGGTCCATTTTGTCCGCGCTGCCTCAGAAAATTCTCCTGCTTCCTCGACCTCTTGTCCCGTCTGTCTTTCACTCCTTTCCTTCGCTTGACACGAGCCGCTCATCACTTTTTCAGTTGCTTCCTCATCACAAACACAGGGCAGCAGAATTGATAAGGACCCATAAGTGCTCACTTTGGGTTCTACACTTTCAGCACCAGAACTTCTTTAATACATCATTCATCTATCGTAAGTTTTGAAATCGCTGATACTGGCTTTACATTTTCCTACTACAACATTTTATTGAGTTTCTGAGTAGAGAAATAAGAAATTAAATAAATAAAAATAAGGAAGAATCGCACATCAGGTGACAATGATGTGCTGTTTTGTTGTATGTTATTGACTGAAGTAAACCACCTAACAATGAATTGTTTGGAACTTTGAGCTTGCCGTAGTTGCACTGAAGTCAGTCATGAGTCAGCACTTCCTGTTTAGAAAACATTTACCTGTTAGTTTTAAGACATTTTTGAGTTTTAAGTATGGTTAAAAAAATTATTTTGACATGTTTCTGTGATGAAAGTTGACATTTTGTTTTAAAACAGAAATCATATTGATGTATGCTAACTGCTAGCGTGTCAATGCAATGTCCTTTGCACATTAGCATCAAGCTAACATTATGTTTTCTTTTATTTTCTTATGTAAAACTTCGATATTGATAAGAAATGGTTCAGTCCATTGATATAGTTAGCTAGTTAGGTTTTCTCATCAATACTTGACATTACGCCGCAGCGACTGACCTCACATCCTCTGTTATTCAGCCCCAGCTAGCTTAGCAGCTACATTAGTTTCCCAAGAAAATTTTGATTCAAGATTTCCTGCTTGAAGTTTTACTTACGAAGCTTTAAAACTAAACACACAAAGAAACGTACATTACTGTCTCACAAGAGATTTTTGTTACATTCATTCAACATGTGACACGTCTCCTTTTGTATTAAAAACAACGTGGTAAACATAGCACTAGCTTGATGCTATCATATATGGGAAATCCCGTTGATATGCTAACAGTTAGCATACATCGATACAACTTTGGTTTTAAAACAGAATTTCATTTTTCATCACAGAAACATGTCATTATAACTTCTTTAGAAAAACACTAAGAACTTTGAATGTCCAAATACTAACAGGCAGATGCTTCAGCATAACTACTGTTGTTATTATTTTTTTTTTTTTAAAGATATTTTTTGGGCTTTTCTGCCTTTAACTGTTTTAGTGTTTTATGGTTTGTTTTTAGTTATTGTTTTACTTATTGTTTTTATTGTTCTTAAATTTGTTTTTAGGAACAATGAAACAATGGAGCAATAACTTAAGTGTTATATATGTTTTTTTTTTTATCTTTGTTTCAGTGTTTCTTCATATGTGTACAGCACTTTGTTTTCAACTATGGTTGTTTTTAAAGTGCTCTATAAATAAAGTTGAGTTAATTGGATAGGGGAGGACAGTGGTCAGAGCAGGAAAGACGGAGAGAGTGGGGAAACAGGCCACAGGTGGGAATCAAACCTGGGCCACCCGCTTTAGGGCAAACCTCATGGTGCGCGGCCATATCCACTAGGCCATCTGCGCCCCGCGATTATTTTTATAAATTATTTTTATCCATTTATGTCCTGAGATTTCCAGATTCATTAACCAATTTCATATTTTTGTAAAACTCCATATAATGCTGCTGATGAAGAAAACCTGTAAAACTACTTTAGGAATCGATAAGGGAATCGATAAAGAATCGGATCGATAAGGGCATCAATAAAATCTTATCAATAACCATCCCTAGCCAGAGCCTTCTAGGGCATTGATTTTCAACCTGTGGTCCGTGGCCCCAAGTTGGGCCGTGAAGGTATTGCAAGTGGGCCGCCAAATCATTTCCAAAATAGTATTATTTTTTGTGTGTGTGTGTGTTTGGTTTTTTTTTTTTTCTATGGGGGCATATAAAGTTCAAAACATACAAGATAATGTATGAAATGTTAAAATTCAGTTACACTTTAAAGGATATTGAAAATACTCAAATATTTATGCATAAAAGGTGGTCTGAGAGGGCATTATGTGGCTCCCATATTTATGGAACGGGGAGGGGGCCGCAGAAAATTTTGAGATTTTAGAGTGGGCCCTGAGCTGGGAAAGGTTGGGAACCTCTGTTCTAGGGAAACCGTCATTTATCTGCTAAGCTAAGCTAGCAGATGCAGAATAGTCAACATAAGGTCCAGTTGCCCTGGCATAAAGTAAAGAAGAGAATCACTAAGAATAAAGGCTATTTTTGTCGATGGATTAAACCATTTGTTATTGTTTCTAACAGGATTCAGTTCTCAATACCCATACCTAGACAGGGCGAACCCAAAAAAAAAAAATTTAGCTAAATTGAACTATTTTTGGCAAAATACGTGAATAAAATGTATTTAAATGAAAGATAGAGGAGGTGTGGTCTACCCTCACAAAGGCACGTGGAAGCAGGAAGCTCCTAGAACAGTGGTTCCCAACCTTTTCCAATTCAGGGCCCACTTTTAAGTCTCAAAAATTTTTCGCGGCCCAACTCTGACCATATAATTATAGGGGCTGTATAGTGACTTGTTAGCGCTTGATTTGTAACAAAGACCCAAAATGTAAAAAAAAAAATGTAATAAAATCCGAAATGTGATAACTGGTCAATGATGTAACAGGTGCTGAGCCCAGAAGGTAATAGTCATTTCAACAACTTGTTAAATGTTGGGTCAGTGATTATAGTCTTGGGATATACAACATTTGTTTAATCAAATTTCAGGGCTTTGTTAAATTTGGGGTCTTGTTACATGTTGGGCTTTAACTTGCCCTCTTCAAGGACTTTTCTTATATACAAACATTTGAACATGTTGAATATCCTTACAAATGTAACCAAGTTTTAATATTTAAACATTATTCTGTACATTTACATTTTTATATAATTACCCCTCATTAAAATTCAGACTATTTTGAAAATGATTTGGCAGCCCACTTGCAATATCTCCGCGGCCCACCAGGGGGCCACGGACCACAGGTTGGGAATCACTGTCCTAGAACATCCTTATTTTTGATGATTTGTCATTTTTATATGAGAGGAAGCAGATTTTCAGACAGTTTTTCAGTTGTCAGTCATCTGATGATCAAATAACTATAAATAGCTCTTAGTCGTCCCAGCTCAGGAATATAACATCCAAACCAGAAATATTAGCCTGAGGACAGATGCCACTGCAAGGACATGTGTTTCTGCCAGCTGGTGATGATGAAGCTGAGCACAGGTCACCTTGGTCACTGGCACCAAACTGCATCGGATGCTGCTCATTGGATACAGGCGGTTTATATGCTCTATACTGCAGCCTTCCAAAGTGACCTTCCAAAAGTCTGCATAGGCCCGGGATCTGTGCCACCAGCCACAGAGACACAGGACATGAACGGGGATTATGTCATGATGAGAGGTCAGCGCGGGTTAGCGTTCTGATTTAATCACAGAGTCAGAGTTCACAGCTGTCAGCGCAGGAGAAGCATGTCTTTGTTTTGATTTTTTTAATTTAACTTTGCAGACTTCTGAATTGATTTTTCCGTCACGCTCATCTTTGTTTACCTGCTGTCAGACCCGTCTCTCTTGTTTTCAACCAGAACCTTCTGTTCTGAGCTCGTTCAAACGCTCTCTCTCTCTCTCTCTCTCTCTCCGCTCGCTGCCTTTTGTGTTTCGTTTGAAAGCACACGCTCAGTTGGTGTCTTCCCTCCGTGTCCTCAGACAAACCTCCAGCGCTCCACGGTTCGACTTCCCTCCCTCTCAGTTCAGACGGCCCCCCCCGCCTGTGCCGTGTCCCCCTGTGGTCACTGGGAGGGTCACAAAGCAGGCAGCTCCGTTGCATTTGCCGTTCCGTTCGCCATCACGCCGCGCTGTCCTGTTGCGGGGTTCGATAGTGTGCGGCGGTGAAGCGGGTCGCCGCAGAAAGAGCTGGCAGGATCCTTGTCGGTCGATACTCGGGGCCGGTGTGGGGGCCGGTGGGGTGGTGGGCGGTATCCTCCAACAGCTGCAGAATCAAACAACAGCCAGTGTGTGAACTGTGTCATGCTGAGGCTACAAGTCAATAAAAATGCTGAAACACACACACATGAAGGGGGAGCTGGGGCTTCATGGAGGCTTTGGGTCTAAAGATACTGACCATGTAATGATGGCGACCTCTGTTTGAGTCCAGAACTGGGATTTAAAGGTTTCATTTTAATTAAGAGCTCCTTTTCTACATTTTCTGCCAGTTACATTCATAATCAGGGCAAAAATATTTGAAAGAGGACTGAACAATTGACTGACCCAGGATCTGTTGTGTCCATAGACTGTATAATGAGTGGACGTAACGACGTTCGGCTCAAACTGAAGCCTCCAGCAGATGCCCCGCCCCCTGGTGTCTGGCTGCAGTATAGGTCATAAGCCCCGCCTCCCCATGTATTCCAGATATGAGCCGGGAAAACTTTAAAAAATTATGATACCTTGTAGAAACGTTTCTCTCATCTTTACATTAAGGTAGTCTGACGATGTCATCTGGCTGCATGGTGTTCAGGTGTTTTTTTTCTGAGAAGTTAGTTTCTCATTGTTATTAGATGTTAAAAACTGCGATATAAGTTTCGTTTTACGATAGTTGACAGCTGCTGTTTGTGAGTAGTTTTTATCGGGGATATAAAAAACTTCGGGAAAGAGCCAAAAGGAGACTAAACCTTCTGAAGAAGAAGAAATAAATATTTTTATTTCTCTTTTTTACTTGGCTCCATCGGAAATTCTCTACAGCGCAGACTCTGGCTGCACAATGGCGGCTAGAGAAACGGGGTTTTTTGGCTTCAAAAACGTAGAACGGTGACAGGCGGAGCCACGCTCTCCATTCTATATACAGTCAATGGTTGTGTCAGCTGTTTTACACACGTGTCTTGTAGGGCTGGTAGAGTCTTTTGCGATTTTTTACGGTGCCATTCAATATAAGTTGCGATTCTACGATATTTCCGATTTTGCATTTTTTTGGGTTCACTTTTTTAACATCAGCGAAAGAGTTGAATGATTGTGATGTCTTCTTTACCATGAATAGATGTCGCGTCACGTTATCAGATAGATCGTTGAAAGAAAAGAAAACCATTAACTTACTAACTTGTTTTCCACCGCGGCTTATAAACAGAAAAATGTAGCGTTAACATTTGAAAAATAAATCCATTTTTGACCAAGAAAATCAATCTTGATACTCATGTAAATTGATTTTTTTCTCCCACCCTTAATGTCTTGAGTGTAAAACTGTTGGGAAAGATCCTTTTTTTCCCCCTTGAATTGTAGAATTTTGTTTTCTTATTATTACTCATTTATCTTGTTTTTCTGACGATTTTTTATCTTATTTATCTTTTCTTAACCTAACACAACGGTGGATGTTTGCACTACATTACAACAGCCATTTATCAAGGACATAAAAGAACGTACATGCATGCTTTTTGTTTGTAAATACATTCGGTAACAATTCTTACCTTCAGATTTCATCCTTGCTTTTGATCTTTTGCTGTAGTTTTCTGTCAAGTTTGTAAATGTAACTGTACATTTTGAGTATGTCACTGAAGCTTGATATGAAGAAAATCGTGATTCGAATTGAAATCGCATTATCCGTCAGAAAAATCGCAATTAGATCTTTTTCTGAAATCGTTCAGCTGTACTGAGGGGCAAAAATCAGAGTAATTTGACCAAAATCTATTCGATTCAATTCTTCATACATTTTGTGGTGCATTGAGATTTGATTTAAAATAATTGTTCACTAATTGTCTCCTACTTACCTCAAAATTTGGGGACTATTTCATAGAAATTGAACTAGACTGTTACTTATAAATTGTGACTTGCTTTCAAATGAATTTGGACATTGTTTTAAAGAAGTTACATGCTTGCTTTCACTCAATTATCATGAAATTAGGGGAAAATTTTGTCTAACTATGACCTCATTACAATAACATTTGTGGACCTGTAAAGTAAAGAAGTTTAGATTAAGTCAAATTATAAAAACCTGCAGGACAACTAAAACTTTTCATTTTTTCATCTTGAAGTTTTATTATTAAATAAAATACAAGTATGACTCAAGGAGCTGCCTGCTTTTCCAAAAACCAAACCCTGAACATCAATCACAATGTTTATAATTATAATAGAATACATGCAGTTTCTATATATGGTAGTTTAAATTGAAAATTGAATTAAATCAACACACATCTGTATCCTAAATTATCCTAATCTGATCAGAGTTTTGACAAAGGGAAGTTAAAGTGTTTCTACACTGAAGTCTGTTTTTCCCTTATCAGGCTTATTATAATAACTGCATAAGAAGTTTAGCTGCCTTTTCATATCCCAGGATCCCATTTAACATGTAAACAAAGCAGCTCAGATTACACAACCACAAATGTTTCAGAGAGTCGGTGATGTCACGAGAAAGTGAACGCGTTGAAACTGAACAAACAGGTTTCTGAGACTCTGAAAAAAAACAAGAGAGTGGTTTCACTTTTAACACATTCTGACTAAGTGAACACGGGGGAGGGGAAACCAAAGAAAAAAACTCTTTTTGCCAGTGAAATGGTTGAGGTTTGAAATGTGGTCTGAAAACACAGGAACTAATGACACACCCAGAGTTTTATTTCTGTTTGATTGGACTAAAAAGATCTTACGTGCTCTATTAGCAGATTTCTTCAGCTGCACATTAGAGAATTAACTCAACCAGAATCATTTTCATAAGTGCATGTTAGCTGCATACACGGCCTGGCCAAAAAAAAAAAAAAGTCACCACCTGAAGTTAACTAAGCAGATAAGTACAAGCTTCCTATTGGATAATAACTGCATGTGCGATTATCTTATCATCCAATACTAAAGCTGTAGATGTGTTTTAACTTTATTGTCGCGCTGTTTAAACCATTGACTGTATATAGAATGGACAGCGTGCTTCCGCCTGTCACCGTTCTATGATTTTGAAGCCAAAAAACCCCGTTTCTCTAGCCGCCATTGTGCAGCCAGAGTCTGCGCAGTAGAGAATTTCCGGTGGAGCAGAGTAAAAAAGAGGAATAGAAATATTTATTTCTTCTTCTTCAGAAGGTTTAGTCTCCTTTTGGCTCTCTTTCCCGAAGTTTCTTATATCCCCGATAAAAACTACTCACGAACGGCAGCTGTCAACTATCGTAAAACGAAACTTATATCGCGGTTTTTAACGTCCAATAACTAATGAGAAACTAACTTCTCAGAAAAAAAAACACACGAACACCATGCAGCCAGATGACATCGTCATACCACCTTAGCGGAAAGATGAAGAAACGTTTCTACGAGGTATCGTAATTTTTTTAAGTTTTCCCGGCTCATATCTGGAATACATGGGGAGGCGGGGCTTATGACCTATACTGCAGCCAGACACCAGGGGGCGGGGCATCTGCTGGAAGCTTCAGTTTGAGCCGAACGTCGTTATGTCCACTCATTATACAGTCTATGGTTTAAACTCATGAAAAAGAATACACTGTCCTTCATCTTAAAACTGATGAACAAACAATAGAAAGTACACACAATACAGCTCTGTACTTTCACAGCAGTCAAAAACCGTACGCCCTTCTGGGTCAAACACACATCTCGCCTGAAAGGTGTGCACAATTTATGCCTTTTTTACATAATGAAATGTAACAGCGACACCCTGTGGTAGAAAGAATGAACAGCATGACCCAAACCATGAAAATGGCTTTTACAATCGTCTTCCAGGAATAAATGTGGTTGGAAAAAAGTCCTGAATGATTGTGATTGGTGATCACTTATACGTTAGGTCAAATCAAATCAAAGAAAAACAACAGTAGAACTCAGGGCTATGTTTAATAGTGAAAGTAAGAGCATTTCCACACGCACAATGCAAAGAGAACTCAAGGGATTGGGATTGAACAGGTGTGTAGCTTTGAGAAAACGACTAATCAGTGAGGCTAACTGGGAAAAAAAAGCTTCAGTTTGTTTGGGAGCATAAAGATTGGACTCTGGAGGAATGGAAGAAGGTCATGTGAGTCCAGATTTACCGTGTTTCAGAGTGACGGGCGCATCAGGGTAAGAAGAGAGGCAGGGGAAGTGATGCACTCTCTTGTCATTAATACAAGATCTTGGTGAAAAATTAATGCAACACTGGATGGAAATAAACCGTGTGCCATTGCAGAAGCTGACTGAAACACACAGCGAACGCGTGCAGTAAACTGAGCTAATGGCAGTCCAACAAAATATTAGAGCAGTGAACTTTTTCCTTTTGGTTGGGCAATGTATATTATGATAAAAATAACTAAAAATGAGATCAAGTTGTCTGCTTGTAAATGAGTTTCAGAGTGTGGTGCTCAGTAGCAGAGCGAGCATCACCAGCCTTTTTCTCTTTCTTACAGCTAAACATACAACTTTACCTTCATTCCTGAGATAAAAATACAAACCAGAAGACGGTACCAGCTGCCAATTGTGCGACAGCTTTGGCTCCTGACAGGTGGCTGCTTTTCAGCTAAGACACAAGATTTGACAGGAAAACAAAGTAAGAAATGAGTTTTACGAACTTGTACTCGTGTCGATGACAAAGTGTGGTTACGTTGAATCCACCAGCTGCTTAAAAATGCTTAAATATTTTACTATCATGGTATCGTTTTGTGTGGTAAATTACCCTGCTATTACCACTCCTCCTCAGATAACTGTGATGGAAAATGGACAAAGAAGATGAGAACCATAAAAAAGAACAGAGTGAGTTTTGGTGGATTTCGAACAGCAGATGAGTCTGTACCACGACAGCTTTTCTCTGAAATCTCCTCTCCTACCTTCCTACTGCATTCCATATTTGTCATCATTAGCAGCTTAGTGGGCATGTGAGTGCTGAACAAATGGTGTCCGTGCAGGCGATGGAGGAACCGGGCGGGGGGGAACTGAGCTGTGAAGGAAAGAGGGAAAAGTTGTGATGATGTGGAGGAGAAAGGACACGACAGGTAGTTTACAGAGGGAGAGATTTTATCGTAAAGATCACAGGTTGTTTACGTTTGTTTGTTTACTTTCTTAAGCTTGAAAAGGTTAAGAAGTTGTATCTGTTAGATTTAAAGATAGAGGCTGTTTTTAGCTTAACTTAGCTTAGCTTAGCATTAAGACTGACAGTAAGGGGAACAGCAAACTCATTCACTCACTTAATTGTGTGAGTATAATTTGCAAAATTGTGCTCAAACAAAAAAATACTGCCAGGGGGCCAGCATTACTTCTCCTTGCTACTTTGCTAGTGTCTTAGCTGTCAGAGCACAAAAATGAGATTGAATATATATCTGGGTCAATGACGTGACGTCCCTTTTTTGTGTCCGAGTGCAATATTTCCTTCCATCATGAATTGAGTATTTCATCACATGTATTTCTTTATTCTATGAAACCTGTGTTATTTGAACACATCTTTAAACTATTAAAATATAACATGTTTTTTTGTGTTTTGGTTCCTCAAACCCCCAAAATGTCAGGTGGTGCAACCGTCCTGACAAGTATCCACAGTAATTAAACTCTAAAAATTGAATGTCAGTTATTGTAAATGGAAATTGAAAATACAGTGGCATTATTTTATGTTTGNGTCACTACAGACACTTGAGAGATACTTGCCAATAATTTCACACAGAAAAAATAACAGGAACATATAAATATATTTTCATATATTTGGTTGCGCCACCTGACATTTTTGGGTGCTCAAATTAAAAATACTAAAAAATAATGAACCTAAAAACTTTGAAATGTTGGTCAACTACTGAAATCTGTTAGAAAACATAATTCTTCTCTCAGAAATATGTTTTTATCCATTTTCAAAGAACTTTTTAAAAATACGTGTTTTGACCCTCTTTTTGTCATTGACCCACATATAAATCTTTCATTCTTCAATATCATCTCGATTGGAATCATTTTTAATATGTTTTTAAACAAAAAAGTATCTGTACAAGGGCTGAAAGATATATCATTATCATATGAATATTGAGAAATGAAAATTCAAGATTTTGATATCCCAATATCAAAGATATAAAGCTCAGACAGTCACATGTTATTGGTGACTTTCTGTTAATGTTGATGACTGACAGTGAGCTCTAATCAACAACAGCGCTTTCCACATCCTGTTATATTATGATGCTTTGATTTTTCTGAAAAATGGTTTTCTCTAATCCCAGAGTCATATTGTATCATATCAATATTTAGATATCTGGCATTAACATTGACATTTTTTCCATATTGTTCAGCTAATCTGTACTGAAAACTAGAGAATCTAGAGATTAGCTCAACATGTTTCTAAAGGCAGGGTATGCAAGAATTTTCAAGAGGTTTTATTTATTTGTTTATACACAACATCCAAACTGAGCTCCTCCTCCCCCATGGCTCAGTGACAGCAGCTGCACATGCTCACTGCCACCGACTGTAGCTAATAGCACGGCTAACAGTGCTGAAAACTCCTGCGCTCTGCCCAGAAACGTCCCGAGTAAAAAAACGTCAACAAAACAGGTGAGGGAGGGGGTCTACAAGGGGGTGAGGCAAAAATAGGAGCAAAAGGCCACTGTGTCCTCCCTGAAGAAAAATATAAATTAACACACTGCAAAAACTGAAATCTAAGCAAGTCATTATGTCTTATTTTTGGTAAAATTTGTCTTACTATTCTTGATTTGAGCCGCATTTACTAGACAAGGTCATGAAAATGTCTCATTTCAAGTTTTTTAAAGACAAAAATGAGGCATCAATTGTTTGCAACAAGTCAAAAAAATCTGCCAATGGGATAAGATAAAAGATTCTTGTTTTAAGACATCTTTCTAATTTTAAGAAACTTCCCGGGCGAATTTGTCTTATCCCATTGGCAGATTTTTTTGACTTGTTATAAGCAATTTACACCTCATTTTTGTCTTAAAAAAACTTAAAATAAGACATTTTTATGACCTGGTCTGGTGAATGTGGCTCAAATTAAGAACAAAAAGACAATTTTTACTACAAATAAGACATAATGACTTGCTTAGATTTCCGTTTTTGCAGTGCACAATGATCTAGTTTGTTCACTCCAGATATTTTACTAGTTTATTTTTTTGCTATCATATTGATGTGACTGATGTCAAATGGGTTCAGGACATCCCTACAAAACAGTTTCCTTTATAAATAAGTTATTTTTCTGAGCTTGTAGCTACTTTTAGTGTTGTGACAGAAACAAGTTGAAGGTCAGGGATATCACGTCTTGAGCCAACAAACTAAAAAAGAGCAGAAGTTTTCATTTAACTCAGCGAGAAGCAAACCTGTAATTGTTGTATACAAATGAATTTAGAAAATTAGAGTTACTCAGAATAGTCTGTGTAATCTCTTTGGGAGTCCACTTAGCTTAGTTTACTGTAATGTCAACTAATCCTCTATGATTTGATCTAATGAAGCCATTTTACAGCATCAAGTTACAAAGATTACTGAAAATCTTTCCACAACAGTTTGACTCAGAGCCACTTGAATAGCTGAGAAGAGAGAGAGAGAGTTTCCCAGGAAGGCGCTGGAAAAAAAAAAAAAAAGGTATAAAAGGTTTTGTGGGGTCAGTTGGTCCATTACTGTGGCCCACTTCCTCACATGAAACCCTTGTTCCTTGTTTGGAAGAAATGTGCTAATCCCCATGGGGCCTCTCTGGGCCCCAGCCAGCATTTGAAGACAAAAAGAGCAAAAAAAGTCAGCTTTTGTTCTTCAAACGAGCTTTTGTGCTGGTAACCTCTCTCTCTCTGAGGTTGTCTTTTACAGAGCGGTTATGTTGCATTGTATAATGGTTGTTATTATGACACAGTTTCCTCTGGAGGTATTGTATAGTTGACGACACACACTCAGTGGTCTCCTTGACCGCGTGGTCATTTGAACTTCTCGGCATGACGCCGTTTGCCTTGAGTGTTTTTTATTAGCCGCGCCGTGTGATAAATGGAGAAGAGGAAGGATCCAGCCCTGCGTGGGCCTCCTGACATCTGATACTGAAGCTTGTGTGCGTCAAGCTGCGGGATTTGGAAAAAGAGCACATGATGTAGGCAGTCAGATGATAAAGCTATACCTTACATAAGAAAACCCCCTCAGAGAGTCAGGCAGCGACTGAGGGGAGGCCTCCGACTTTAAGAGCTCTGGCTCCAGTTTCATCCGTCTGATGTCAGCTGAGTGTTTTACTGCCCTGTCCTTAATTGAACTTTGGCTTAGCGCGCTCCACAATTAAAGCTGTAATCCTTAAGATCGCAGCTCTGGTTGATTAGGAAATACCCGGCTTACTTGGCACCAAAGTTCAAAAATCAAGCATGTTGCGAACAAAATATGGAATAAAAGTCATTGTGTGAATAATTTGATAGTTTTTTTTACTGCATTGCTTTTGGTTAGAATGAATTTTTCATCTTAAAATCATCATAAAATCATGATGATGAGATATTTGTTTGAATCCTCTTTAAACTAGTGAATATAATTTGTGGCACCGCAGCGTTTTTAAAGACCACTTTCTACCACAGATTTCATCTTATTAAAAAAAATGCAGCTTTTGCAAAATCTTCTACCCACTTGAAGTGTCTTTAATCGTGAACTGATTAAAGTATGAGTCATTCTGAGAGGGTTTGTTTTTTGGGTGTGAGTGTTTTTGTTGTTGCTTTTACGTTTTTCATTCTGTGACATTAATATCATTTTTGTCGTGTGAGGAGGTTTAAGACTGTCGAGCCGCAAAGATTTGGTTGTTTTGTGTCTGTTCTTCTTCTTCTTAGCAGGGAAACATTTCACGCTGCACTGCACGAGTAGTTTTTCACACGTCAACATCACACACTGAAAGTAGTTGATAACACACACACTAACACCAATTTTCACTTCACAACACAACTTGTTTTTTTTTTTTCCTCTAAGATTTAGCACTCCCTTTAAAAAGAAACAAAGGGCGCACTGTAAAAATACGTTTTGATTGACAATCATAGTTAGGCTGAAAAGCTTCTTCACTGTGTTTTAAAGAACAGTGTTGATGGGAAGAAGAAGCAGATATTCTTGGTTTGAATCAATTAAAAATAACCATAATAACCATAACTTTCATTTATATAGCACTTTTCAAAACTCAAAGACACTTTACAATTAAAAAAGCATAATTACATAAATCCTTTTGGCTCTTTCCCGAAGTTTCTTATATCCCCGATAAAAACTACTCACGAACGGCAGCTGTCAACTATCGTAAAACGAAACTTATATCACGGTTTTTAACGTCCAATAACTAATGAGAAACCAACTTCTCAGGAAAAAAAACACCTGAACACCATGCAGCCAAATGACATCATCATACTACCTTAGTGTAAGGATGAGAGAAACGTTTCTAACAGGTATCGTAATTTTTTAAAGTTTTCCCGGCTCATATCTGGAATACATGGGGAGGCGGGGCTTATGACCTATACTGCAGCCAGACACCAGGGGGCGGGGCATCTGCTGGAGGCTTCAGTTTGAGCCGAACTTCGTTACGTCGACTCATTATACAGTCTATGGTTTTATTTTGAAAAGACCTGTTGTCTGTGTTTAACTTTCTTCCTCTCTTGTCTTCACAGAGCTGCATCTGATTCACGAACAGAAAAGCTGCATAAAAGCGAGATGGTGACCGTAGAAACCCCAGAATCCCCGGTGCCTCTGACGGCGCTGTCCCGCTGGTACCTCTACGCCATCCACGGCTACTTCTGCGAGGTCATGTTCACGGCCGCCTGGGAGTTCGTGGTCAACTGCAACTGGAAATTCCCCGGCGTGACGAGCGTGTGGGCGCTCTTCATCTACGGCACCTGCATCCTCATCGTGGAGCAGATGTACCTGAAGCTGCGCGGCCGCTGCCCCGTGCTGCTGCGCTGCATCATCTACACCTTATGGACNGGATTTAAAAAAAAAAAAAAAAAGAAAAAACCTTGCAGAGATTAGCGTTATCACCCTGCAGAGGGACAAACAGTGATTTTCGTTTTTCAAGGGCACATCAAATCTGTGTGAGAGCAGAATGTTTCGCTGCAAAGAAGACAAAATAAAAAGTAGCTGCAGCTGTTCTTTTTAAAAATGTACATAATGTCCTTTAGTATATCCAGAAGTACTGTAGTAATGTAGCTACAAGAAGCTCTTACCGTCCACCCAGAGGCAGCGCTTCATGCGTCTGCTTCAACCATGAAGAATGTTTTTCTGCTGTTAGTGAATACCCACAATGCCTGGTATAGAAAAAGCATGAGAAAGTTGTCTTCCTATATATAGCGAACGTTTTTACATTCAGCCGCCACACTGTTCGTCTCGTGAGTCCGCCGCTTGTGTGTGTGAAGGACGAGTGCGTTACCCACAGACGGTGCTCCTCCTGACGGCATGCTGACGAGTGAGACACTGACCCTCGAGCTGCTCCTGGAGAGCAGGTCGCAGCCTTGCATGGCAGCTTCTCCGCCATCAGTGTGTGAATAGGTTTGAGTATATGTGTGTGTGTGTGTGTGAGCGTGTGTGAGTGTAGGCGCCAAATAAATGTAGTCCATTTACTATAATGGCAGGGCTGCTTTTCTGTTCATGGCTGTGATTGTGAGTCATGAGCAGCAGCATAAAGCATCAAACCTCAATAATTTCCTTTTTATAGTTTCCCATTATCTTTTCATGACTCACTCTGTGTGTGTGTGTGTCTTCACATCCATTAGTGTGTACTTTAAATGTTGTCACACATCTACTGGGGTCACGTAACCCTCATTTCTACATTCACTTGATTTAAATATCTGTTATATTTTGCTCTTTATATACTTTTCTTCCTTATTCGTCGACATGTTCTAAATGTTTTGTTATTGATGAAAAACTACTGACCTTCTCCTTACACTGTAAGTGACACTCAGAGTCATTTTTTGTGAGTAATCTGGAGTTTTACTTGAAAACAGAAGAAGCAGTTTTATCTATTAACGCGTTTTTTTTCTTATTGTTTCTGCTTTCATAGCTTCAGAAGTGCAAAAAAAACTGAAAAGAAGATTTCTCAGAGCACTTTAAGTATGTGCCCCATGTACAGAGGTCATTTTATCCGACCAATGATGAGGACAATGCCTAACTTAAAAAACAACATTATAAACTACTATAACATACTAAAACCAGATGTTTAACTTTTAAACTTAAGATTTCATAACACTTATGACAGTCTTCAATCGTCTAAGTGTCCAAACATTTGGCCCGTCATGCAGTTGAAAATGCAAACAGCGCTGCTTGTTTCCTCAAAAGTTGTCCATGTTGATCATGTGACTTCCTTTAAGTTACTGACAGAGACTGTGCACACTCCTCTTACGAGCAAAAATGAGCAAAAAGTTTCTGTTTTTGGGTTAAAAGAGACACTGGATGCGGTGCTACTGAGTCATGAATGAAAATAAAACAAACACAAACATTAATGTGAAGGTACCAGGGGACCGACAGTTAACATGACATGAAATATTATTGCTCCTGCAGACCATTGAACTAAAGACCACTGAAATAAAAGAAAATATAAACATACAGGCTCATATAAGATCAAATACAAAACAGATTTCAGAACCCATCTTTCACAACAACTCATGGCAGGAACCAATTTATGAGGCATAAACTGCTGCCACCCAGTGGCCGGACTGAAAACTGCAACAACAGAAGAATCACAGATGGTTAAAACAATTTACAGGTTGAAAAAAAAGGGTTACTTTTGTGTTCATCATTTTTATATTGTATTTTCGGTTTGTATATTTTCTATCACTCATAAATCAACAGGCTTAAAAGCAATAGAGGCTTCTGACCCAGCAATGAATCCAGCTCAAGGCTGTAAACTTTTCTCTATTTAAAAAAAAAAAAAGAATAATCGACTGAACTACATTATGAGAACTGATATGCAGCTTTTGTCTTTACTCAATTTTGCTGCTTAGATGAGACAAATTACAAGTTAATGCAAGAAGTGTATTTGTTCTCTGCAATATGTGAAAGGATGAGTATTAGGTGAGTGTGTATAGTATGTTTTACAGAGGAACCTTCTCTGTATGTGTATGTGCATGTAAAGTATGTTAAAGCTGAACTGATTCTCTGGTTTTTACCTTGAGGCTGCATGTCCTGAAGTTTTCAATCTCTTCTCCCAACCTGATTTTATCTGAGTCATTATTAGACCCATGTACTGTAACGGTTGTTTTTGTTTTTCTATTAAAATGTACAGGTTTTTGGTGAAATAACTGTACTGTATATCACTAACTTTGATTATGTTCCATGTATGATTTACAAACTTTGGAATTAAAGGTATTTATTTGATCATAATGCTTTCTTGTTGTGGAAAACATTGAAGTTATTTCTGCTGAACAGTCATATTAGTAACCCCCTTTTTGTGGTGGTCATGACTGGTGTTGAAAAATTTTACAGAACCATTTTAAGTTGAAATTTTGAGATTGTCAAAATTTTGTGATTAAAAACTCAAAGCTATGGGTTTGAAAATAAAAATTCTGGGATAAAGGTTGAAATATTTAGATAAAAAGTTTAGTTGGGATAAAAAGTAAAAATTTAGGGATAAATTGTCAAAGCTAAGGGTTTAAAAATTGAAATTGTGGGATAAAAAATGTCAAAATCCCGAGATAAAGGTTGAAATATTTAGATAAAAAGTTGAGTTGAGATACAAAGTTAAAATATGGGGATAAAAAGTCAAAGTTATGGGTTTAAAAATTGAAAATTTTGGGCAAAAAAAAAGTCAATATTCTGAGATAAATGTTGAAATGAATGGGAAAATGTTATATTCTGTTTTTATAAAACAACAAAACAAAGAGAGAGGTGAAACTTTAATTTCCAATAAACTTATTAATTATTTTAACCAAATTCTTTTATTCACAAATGTAAATATAGTAAAAAGGAACCCAGCTTTATTTGTTTTATTAAAGATAAGGAACAATACTTACAATTAATAAATAAATCTAACAACCGAAAAGCAATTAAAACAGTGAACATATGCTCTGCCTTGAATATTTTTAAAAAAATTTTGTTTATTTTTTGTAGACTTAACCCCTGGCTATTGTATTTTTTTGAATGTGTATTTGTTTACTGTTCTTTTTACCCTGAAGTTAAATAATAAAAAAAAAAAAGCCAGGTAAAGGGTCCTTTTTTAATTATTATTTTTTTTTATTTTTTTTTAAATTTGGTCATCGTATTCTAGGCCAACTTGAGGTACATAGATATATATTTTTTTGTAAAGAATTTCACATTTATTTTTCCATTTTCAGCTTCAGCATTTTAGCGCATTTGCTTCTAGGAAACGTAACTTCCGTCTTCGTGTTTCTTGTTGACGTGAAGAAGATGACACAAAATGGCGCCCCCTGGATTTAACTGAAACCGGACCAACGGCTGAAACTGGACGTTAATGTAAGAGTTAATTTTATATAATATTATTTAATATAATAAATAAGTACAATAACATCTGCCATGAAACTCAAGAGACTGAAAATCGTCTGAATTTATTGCGAGCTGATATTTTTTAGCTTTTTTTGGAATAAATTCGGTGAAGTTTGACCGCCATATTGATATAACGGAAAATTCACGAGTTGGTGGAAATGAGAAACAAACTATAATCTGTGGGAATTAAATGATTTTAAGAGATTCATTTGGTAAAATATACCAACGACAGACACTAAATAGTAAATAAAAGCACAAGCTAACAGCAGTTTGCAGCTTTATACCGATGTTTAACGGTTACATGGAGGATTAATTACATCCCTCATCACACCTGTGTCAGACACAGGTAACGAAATGGAGATAAACAGAAAGTTATAGTCGCGATATTAAATAATATAAGCAGATATGAACTTATACAGGACAATATGGAATGAATTGAGCTATAAAAACTGAAAACATAAGTGAAAAATGCGCAGTTTGACTGTAAAGTCACGTTTGTGTACATTGGGCAATTAATTAAATCGCAATATAACCTGCTGCAATAATCTAATCGTAGACAGTACAACATTATTTTTTTTCTAACCTTAAGTGACACTAGAATTTTTTCTGCATTTTTTTAATGCTCTGCACCCTTTATTGCTTGTTTTAATCACTTTTCACTATTTTTTAAAACACTTTTAAAGTATTTTTTGCTCCCTTCTGACTACTTTTCGAGTTTTCTCCCAATTTTTTATTGCTTTATGTACTTTTAAATCACTTTTTAATTCGTCTTTGGCTCTTTTGGACCAATTTTTGCCTCCCACTGACTGTTTTTTTAATTTTTAATTTCCACATTTCTTGACATTTTTTTAAATTTATTTGGTTATTTTCATTTATTGCCACTGTTTTTTTGTGTGTCTTTTTTCCCCATCATCTTTGCTCCCTTTTGACAGTTTTTAAAGTTTTAATCCAATTTTCTTGCGATTTTTTGTTGGATTTAGCTATTTTCACCAATCACAACTATTTTTTTTGTGACTTTTTTTTCTGACCATTTTACAAGTTTTCTCCCAATTTTTGCTGCTTTTTGTACATTTTAATCACTTTTTAATCCTTCCTTGCCTCTCATGGAACATTTTTTTGTTTACAACAGTTTTTATTTTTAAGTTTTACCCATACTTTTTTCTTTTGTCCTTTTTTTTCTGCCATTTTCTGTTTTTATTTGGCTTTTTTCACCAATTGCCACTATTTTTTTGTCACTTTTTTCAACATTTTTGCTCCCTTCTGACAATTTTTTAAAGTTTTATCCTGATTTTCTCACCATTTTTTGTTGCTTTTTAGCAACTTAGACTACACTTTTGCTGTTTTTCCCTATATTCCCCACTATGATTGTTACTCTTGCAAAGGTCATTTCCAACAGTTTGTCTCTTTGTATGCACGAGGTTGAGTTACACTGAGCATAAAACATCTGTAAAAATTGTATCTTGTTTTCTGACACATTTCAGGTTAAAGAACTATTGCACTATCTGCAATTAGAATATAGCAGCAGGTCATACTGCGATTTAATCTAATATGTAACCAATTGCCCAGCCCTACTTGCACTCCTTAAAAATGGAATTATATAAGAGCTCAAGCTTCTGTTGAGACTAAATGAAGCATTAAAGCTGCGTTTCCTCACCTTGAACACACGGTGTCTCTTTTCACCAGAAAACAAAGCAGCTGTTTGTGCAGCTGAGGATTCAGACTGATACTGAGTCACCTTTAGCTGTTTTCTTTTTTTGTTTTTTTGTGACTGAGCTTTCTGAGCAGTTGGCTTTAAATGAAACTTGTGTGTAAGTCAGTCGTACGGTCTTGTCTGAGCCGACCTGCCAAGTTATTTCAGTTAATATGAGAGTTTTATTCTTAGCTTTTAACCTGTTGTGCTTCATGAATGGCTGTAACTTTGACATTTGAAGTCCAATAAAGGAATCAACTCATTTACTGGAATTATGTGGCAGTGACAGATTTGAATGTGTTTTTTTTTTTTTTAGTGGAGGCCTGAAGCAAAAATCTTCCACCTCCTCCTCCTTCGCTGCCACACCTTGAGTCAGGTGCTGAGAATCTGGGTCATTTTCATGTTCTGGCAAATCCTTTAATTATCTGTGAGGCCTGCGCGGCCTCCGGGGCCTCCACTAAAGCACTACCTGCATGAGGGTGTGTCTGCTTCACACACACACACACACACACACACACACACACACACTCTGCTCTGATGGCATGAACCTGCTGTGGCTCTGCCTCATTTGGCTCCGTCAGTATGTGGCTTCATCACGCCTCCTCCAATCAGTCACTTGCACTCCAAATAAGGAAATCCACGACCTGTAATCAGTCCACAGGTGGAGGGGACAAGTGTTGTCCCTGCGGCGGATTTTAGGGCCTGTTTTGTGAGTGTTTTTTCCGCTCACATGTGATGTGTGAGGCTTCAGTTTCATGGTGCTTTTCTTGTGTGACTTCATTGTTCTACGTGTCAGGTTCCCGGTCTGCAGAGCTGAAAGTATTAACAAAAAGAAGTCTGGGGAGTATAGGAAGCACTTACTGACTAACTACACTAACTCCAAGTTTTCTATGCTCATAAACACAGTTCAAAAGGGGAAAAAGCCATTGAATCCCTTTTCTGTTTTTCTTTATTGTTGCTGAACTCATGCCTGGCTTTGAGGATCCTTTAAATTTACAGTGACTAAAAGTATGAGAGAGAGAGAGTGAGACCCACTCAGACTTTTTAATCAGCAGGGTTCAAAAGATAATTAAAAGCAAATCAATGTGTTTTGACAACCAAGAGGGCACTTGGGTGCATTTTGGCTCCCGAGAGGACAGTACAGTGTTTTGATCCCCAAGTAATTACTTACAAATACTCAGATTACTGTAATTAAGTCGTTTTTTTGGGGTACTTGTACTTTTATGAGTAGATTTTCAAGTCTGTACTTTTACTAGTACTAAAGTAATAGTTATGCCATGTAATATACTTAGTTACTTTTAAAATCATAGTTGAGTACTGAGTACAATTTTCATTAATATCTCGACCTTTTATCTGCATTTTTGTAGCCAGTAAGGTGATTTGATAGCAAACAAGCCAATGAAAACCAGGACATATGGATGAAAAACAAAACAAAAAAATGTTAATGGATGTTAATGATTGATCGCTAATTGATTTTGTGTTAAGAATTTAACCAGTTAAAAATATATTCATGAATATTCTATCAATAGTCGTGGCAGCAACTGCACCTCAACTTATTTTGTTTTTGTTTGCCTGAGACCTTTGCTGAATAAGGAAATAAAAACACTTGTTTTCTATCTTATTAGTTATTGATGATTATTGATTGTTAGTGTTTTAACTATTGGTAAAGTAAAACACGAAATGTAGAGCCCTATCTGGAGAGGAGACAGTGACATCACCAGTTAAAAGTAACTAATAATCTGAGTAGTTTTTTTGATGAATACTCTGAACTTTTGCTGGAGCATTTTTCTAACACCAGTTCTTTTACTTCTGATTGAGTAATATTTGAGCAATGCAACAGTGCTTGTACTTGAGTACAGATTTTCAGTACTCTTTGCACCACTGCTTACGCGTGCATTTTAACTTTTAAAGGGGCACTTTTCCATGTGTTTTTGCCTATCAAGAGGACAGTTTTGTGCAGTTTTGGTTCTTCAGAGGACACTTAAGTGTGATTTGTCAACCAGGAGAGCACTTTAGTGTGTGTTTTTCTCTCGTATTAAGGCAGTCAAGCATGTTTTGGCTCCCAAGAGGACACTTTAGAGGTCAACTGTGGACACCACAGACTGTCAGGATTTCTCAAATTAGCACATTCAGTTATAATTTTATCAATGATATTTTATCCTGACACACAAATAATGTCCTGTAATCTGTTGGGTGTCGGACCCATGGACTGTATAATGAGTGGACGTAACGACGTTCGGCTCAAACTGAAGCCTCCAGCAGATGCCCCGCCCCCTGGTGTCTGGCTGCAGTATAGGTCATAAGCCCCGCCCCCTGGTGTCTGGCTGCAGTATAGGTCATAAGCCCCGCCCCCTGGTGTCTGGCTGCAGTATAGGTCATAAGCCCCGCCCCCTGGTGTCTGCCTGCAGTATGGGTCATAAGCTCCGCCCCCTGACG
>RPOG01003809.1:0-20882 GCA_008086565.1 Thalassoma bifasciatum | reverse complement strand
GCCCCGCCCCCTGGTGTCTGGCTGCAGTATAGGTCATAAGCCCCGCCCCCTGGTGTCTGGCTGCAGTATAGGTCATAAGCCCCGCCCCCTGGTGTCTGGCTGCAGTATAGGTCATAAGCCCCGCCCCCTGGTGTCTGGCTGCAGTATAGGTCATAAGCCCCGCCTCCCCATGTATTCCAGATATGAGCCAGGAAAACTTCATAAAATGACGATACCTCGTAGAAACGTTTCTCTCATCTTTACGCTAAGGTAGTATGATGATGTCATCTGGCTGCATGGTGTTCAGGTGTTTTTTTTTCTGAGAAGTTAGTTTCTCATTAGTTATTGGACGCTAAAAACCGCGATATAAGTTTCGTTTTACGATAGTTGACAGCTGCCGTTTGTGAGTAGTTTTTATTGGGGATATAAGAAACTTCGGGAAAGAGCCAAAAGGAGACTAAACCTTCTGAAGAAGAAGAAATAAATATTTTTATTCCTCTTTTTTACTCTGCTACACCAGAAATTCTCTACTGCGCAGACTCTGGCTGCACAATGGCGGCTAGAGAAACGGGGTTTTTTGGCTTCAATATCGTAGAACGGTGACAGGCGGAGCCACGCTGTCCACTCTATATACAGTCAATGGTCGGACCTCGGACTAAACAGGCTTAGATGAAACTGTCTAAGATAAAACAGCTCGTTCATGAAACGCCATCAAGATGCGACCATAAGAATCCTGGTGTGGCATGAAAATATACAACAGTAAATGTTAGCTAGCCCTAGCCTTTCTACTACAGACGAGCTACGATTAGCAACACACAATAGTATTGGCCTAATGTTACAATTTAGAAAATATAATATAAAGCGAACTCTCTTCCTACCTTTTAACCAGAAGTCAATAAATCAATATAATAAAAATGGTGTAAACAAAAGAAACAGAACAGTTAGTGTTAGCTAAAACTTACTGTTGTGTATTTTCATGCCGTGCTAGGGTTGTTGTGGTTGCACCTTGAAAATGTTTTACGTAAGAAAAAGTGAAATCAATAAAGCTGTTTTATCTGAGGTCTGTATCCTGTATGTTCACACACGCTCACACTCACACAAAGAAATCACGTTGTTTTAGAAATAATTTGGCGGCCCACTTGCAATACCTTCACGGCCCACCAGGGGACCACAACCCACAGGTTGGGAATCACCAGTATTTTTAAATTTGATGCATATATTTGACAATTTAAGACCGTAGCCTGAAGAATAAAACGATGAAGTATCAGAATTTTAGGTTTGGATTAAAATACGTTTCAATGGTCACTAGATGTTAACCATCGTTTCCAAAAGAGCCTAAAATTACAGAGTGAGAGGTTTTGTAGTTGTAGGTTTCCAGCAGCTGAAAGTCAATAAACGGAGCGTGTGTTTGTGCAGGTGTTTGAGGACAAAAAGCGTGTTTTTAATTCTGTGCGACAGCTGAGTGTCAGGTTGGCATTGGAGAGTGGCGGTGCGAGTGACGGCGTCATGGTGCATTTGTCGAGCGTCAGTGAGGCTGAGTTTGGGGTGGGTAAAGTGTGGGTGTGTGTGTATCGGGGGGGTTGCAGAGGTTTCAGAGGGGGGGAGGACAGACTGACAAAATGAATGGCTCCATCAAATCAGGGTAAGACCTGAACATTTGCATTTCCACTGAATCACAGAGGCGGCGAAGAAAGAGCGCTCCATTGATGGGGGGAGATGTTTGACGTGTGAATGAGCGAATGCGTCAGGCTCCTGTAGAAACACATTCATGCCTCCACACAGCTCTGGGTCTTTCTCTCAGATCCTGCTGGAAAACTTCAGCCTTTCAGACTCACTTTTTCCCTCCATGTGGACGGCTTTGGCAGTCAGGGCCACCTGCAGTCAGGGCTGCACCAGCAGAAAAGGGAAAATGGCTCGTTGATGAAGCGCTCTTCCTCCCCTTGACCTTACCGTGTACTATACGTCTAAACACTGTTTTTCTGAGGCCAAGAATATATTCTGCCTCTAAATACGCCTGACATCCTTTTAACCAGGATGTTGACGTTGAAGTCCACCTTAAACCACTTAAAGTCAATTATTTTCCTGACTGGAATTTGCTAACTCTATTTTCCTTTCAAATGTTGACGTAAATTAATAACAGGCCTACAACAAACTGATATTCAATGAATTATAATTTTATCTTGGCATCACTCCCTTTCCATTGAAAGACATTTTGCTACATAATTATTATGTTTCCACAGTTTCTCAGTTTGGATTCAGCAGAGTACAACTGTTTATGTCTTTCAAGACTGATCTTTCATCGAGGATTTGATTCTTCCACTCTGCTTTCACACCGATATGATTATGTAAATGGATGGGTAGTGATTAGATTTTATAATAATAATACATTTTTATTTCAAAGCACCTTTCAAGACACTCTAGGTCGCTTTACAGAGGTGAAAAACACATAAAACAGAGTTAAAAACAGCAACATAAAAGCAATAAAGTAATAAAGTGAGGACCATATGGAGCAGTTAAAGACAGTAGGTATTTCTGAACAGATTTGTTTTGATTTGAAGATGGATATTGATACCAATTAAAGCTGGGCAGTTAATTGAAAATTGGATTAAATGGCAATATGACCTGTTACAATATTCTGAACGCAGACAGTGCAATATTTCTTTAACCTGTGTCAGAATACAAGATAAACTTACCAGTAGATGTTTTATGCTCTAAGCCCCTGAACTCAACCCTTTGCAAGAGCAACAATCTAAGTGAAGAAAAGTGGCACAGACAGAAGAAATAGCGATAGAAATAAGTTTAAGTTGGCAAAAATTGGCTGGAAAATTGGGAGGTAACTTGGAAAAAACTCAGAAAGAAGGTAAAAAAAAAGGCAAAAAAAACCAGGAGTGTAAAGTGACTTGAAACAACAAAAAACAGTGAATTTTTTGCTTTTGCTCTTTTTTTGGCCGATTTTAGTCACTTTATCTCTTAATATTATCCAAACTCTCTTTCTGTTTTTGTTGCTTTTGGCTATTTTTACTGCTTTTCACTGTTTTTTGTCACTTTTTTTTGGTCACTATTGTTGCTGCCTTCTGACTATTTTCCAAGTTTTCTCAGAATGTTCTTGCCAATTTGTGTTGGTTTTGGGCCATTTTTAGTCACTTTTCACTCTTTTTTTCACCACTTTTAGACCATTTTTGATATCTTCTGAGTATTTCTCAAGTTTTCTCCCACTTTTTGCTGCTTCTTGACCAATTTTTGCCCATTTTTGACCACTTAGATTATTTGTCTTGCATGTCTCACTGGTTGAGAAACACTGACTTACACCATCAAACAGCTCTGTGATGTCGTTACTGTACAGTTTATGATTGATTATCATTGTTTTACAAAAGCACATAAAGGCGTGGCTACTGTACCACACATACAAGCATATATGTGCCGGCACTAATACTGCACCACGCCACTATTTTCCTCCTTTTACCTCTTTGTGACTCCCCTCTGTGGTCTCTCAGAGGAGTAATAGCTTCTCTCCACCAACTGCAGATGAGGCGTAATAGAGGCCTTGAATTGGCAGCATATAAGACCCGATGAGTTATATCTCACCACAGCCTGTACAGGACGAGAAAACCTGCCAAGACTTGTGCATTATTCTGCAGGAACAGCACTTAGTACAGTTGTCAGTACGGACGTCTTCAGGGAAGCTAAAAATATAATTCCGGCAGAAATCCTCTAATGATTTTGTCTTTCACAAGCCTCCTTTATATAAATATATATAAGCTCTTTTACGTCCCTTATGTTCGGACTGAGTGGAACTGATTTGTCGACTTTTCTTCAAACTCAGAACCTTTTTCCTTCAGCCCAGGTGTTTTCCCTGAGGTGACTCTTAAAACACGGCGACTCACTATCCATTTCCTGTCTGCAGGCGTGTGAAATGAGACACTGGCAGTCTCAAAGATGGTCTTTAGGGAGCTTCGAGATGACAGACGCTGAAGGAAAGTCGCTGCGTTTGGAGGAGTCCTCGTGCTGCCTCTCACTCATGTCAGTTAGTGAAGAAAAAAAAAAAAAAAAGCACACCTCATACCTGGCAACGCTCCCGAGTAAAGCCTCAATAACGAGCTGCAGGTTGTTGACAGTTTGAACGTGTGGCCAGCTGTAGCGCTCTAGAAAGCCGCCGTTTTGTTAACGGTCACGGCTTATCTCCAGCACGGCTTTGCATAACGAGAACACTTTCCCACGCTGCTTTACATGGATTTTATTTCAAGAGGAATTGTTTTGAATAGACGTGCGCACAGGAGGAGCGTTCACAGCTGCCTGAATAAATCAGTTAATAAGGATATCACCCAGGACTCTCAACCTTTGATTTATGTATTATTTACGCTGTAACGTACAAAAAAAAACTTCCAGCTTCAAAGTGTTTTTTTCTTTTCCCAGGTATTTTCTGTAGTTCATCAGTTAACTGCTCTGACAAAACATCCTCTTCTAACCGTGCTGCGTTCAAGCTCAACAGATCATAGCCTGAGGTGAAAAAACCCGCCAAAACAGGAGCAAACGTTCCCCGCCCCCGTCCCTATCTGTGCTCCATCTTTTCCATAGTGTTTGCACTGTAAATAATCAGCTTTAGATATCCTGACATTTCAGATAAGAGGCAAATAATATTCACGAAAGATACAAGCTCCTTGTTTAGGAGTTGATTTTATCCATATTCTGCTTTTAGTTGCTTAACCCCATAGTTACCACTCAATTCTGACCTGTTTATAACTGTAACCATGAGGTCAAAATTCATCAGTGACACCTCATTTGAAAGATTAAAGGCTCTTGTTTTAGAAAATGTCATGTTTTTATATGTGACTTAAGTCCAAATCAGGATAAATGCAGCTGAAACAACTTTTTTATAATCAATTTTTGAACATCATTAACTTCAAGATGCTTCATACCAGACGTAAAACATCCACCACATCACTTATTCATCTCCTCATCTACATCAGGGTGAAGTTTGAGCTTTCTCGGTAAAATCTTGTAGGAGTTTGAGAGTTTTTAGTCTCAGGTGAGCAAACACCAGCAGTTGCATTCTCATTTTCCACACTCTAGTTTGATGACTTAGCACAAACAAAATCAGCTTTATCAGTGCTCAGTGTCTTCTTTGTAGTCAACTTTATTCTCTTTGAGAAAAAGATCGCCAAAATTGGTGAAATTATTGTTCCCAGTCGCGGATTGTACCGTATAAATATGATTATACCTGGCAAAAAAATCGTCTTTTTGGCAGCCTAGCTAGCTACAGCAGGCTTCGTGTGAACGCTAAGGCTATTGGTCAATGTACGTGTGATTTTCAGAGCTGATAGCCGATAAATGGGGGATTAGGGGTATTTTACACAGCTTCAACTAACGCTTTTGGCCACTCAAGCGGAGAGCACATCTTGTATAAATCAGGCTCTCCTGGCATCAAATCTCTGTGTCTCGTAGCCAGAAGTCTGTGTAAATAAAATATGCCCAGCTTTGTGAGATTGACATTGAGGAGGAAATGCTCTAAGACTGTGAAGCTGCTGTTATTGATGAGAACGGACACGACAGACAGACAAACAACGGACTTTACAGGAGAAATTTCACCACTTGGAATAATTTGATGAAACAACACTTTTGATATGTTTGAACTCTGGATTCCTCTGGTGGAAAGGAGAGTGAATATTCAGGGTACGGGCGTCAGGATGTGACGTAAAGACCCCAAACAGGTCGGACGTCCCAGTTGTTGTGAGTGATTCTTTTACTAATTACGTTTTGTCGGGCAGGTAAACTAGAAAACGAACTTAGCGGCTGAAATGTGAAGAATCTAAACTTTCCAACACCGGCTGCGTTGCAATGGTACTTTGATGACAGGTTGCCGATGAACTGTTGGAGCATAAGAGGTTAAACTCCTTATGTTTTTATCACTCTAGGCACTAAAATGCTGTTTAGACTTTCATGCGTCTGTTTTATCAATCGCAGTTGCACGTGAACATGTCGAACTTGTTAAAGAGCATTTTTTCCCTCCTGCATCATCCTCCATGTCAAGGTGTCCTGGACTCTAACCAGCAGCTTTCCTCTGCAGGTACACAGCAGAGCACGAATTAGACTAATCGCTCCTGGCAGCAGAGAAAATGGGAGCAGTTATTAAAATTAATGCGCTCCTCCTGCGGTCTGCGAGTACGGCAGAGCTGGGTTCGGGGGGCGGACTGGCCTCATTGAACATCCATCCTTCCTCTCCTTCACAAAACCTCAGTGTGTACGTGTCTTTATTTTCCCTGCGTGCGCATGTGTCATCTCTGCTTATTCTCAAGCGCAGCTTCCTTTCCACTTGGCCTTTTCAGATGCAGGTTTTTTGGGCACCGATCAGAGTGTCGTATTTGTCCAACCCAGCCCATGCCAGCTTCTCCTCCGTCCAAAAAGCCCAAGGGCCCCGGTCTGCGTTGTGTCTTTACATGGTCCGCTAAGCTTCAAACAGACGCCTCACTGTACTCCCGCCCAGGCCCGTCCTCCTTCCCGACTTTGAAGTGGGAATTCTTGCACTTAGCACATTCTAACGTCATCACAGTTTGGTTAAGATGGGATCCAAATGCAGAGGCTGGCTCTGTTTTATTGGCTCCTTATGAACTGCACACTTCATTCCCGCTGTTTCTCTCCAGTGAACATGACCTTAGACACTCACTGGGCCACCAAGGCTGCAGCAACAGGCTCGGGATGCTTTAAATGCTATTTTCTGTCTATTAGCACCACAATGCCCCACTTTAAGCAACTATTAATCATTAAAATGTTATTTCATGATGCTTTACAAAATATTAACTGCTGGTCAAACTGGCATGTAGCTGAATTTCAAAACAGTTCCTTTGACGAATGGGTCAGAAATGTCAGGAAAATGTCATATTTCAAGTTATTTAAATACAAAAATGAGGTCTGAATAGCATGTAACAGGTCAAATAAATCTGCCAAGAAATCAAGAATTTTTTTTCTTATCCCGTTGGCAGATTTTTGAGGTTAAAGAAATGCGAGTCAATTAATTGCCCAGTCTTACTGTGGTGTAATGTAAAAAATTAACAAGAGAATCCTTGAGCAAAAAAAAAAAAAGCTAATGATGCACTGCAAAAACTAAAATCCATGCAAGAGTCATTATGTCTTCTGTAAGTAAAAATTGTCTATTATTCTTGATATGAGCTACATTCAACTGATAAGTCCAGGAAAACGTCTTTTTTCAAGTTATTGAGAGACAAAAATGAGGTGTAAATTGCTTGTAACAAGTCAAAAAAAATCTGCCAATGGGATCAATTTGTCGTAAAGTTTCTTGAAATTAGAAAGATGTCTTGATACAAGAAACTTTTTCTTATCCCATTGGCAGTTTTTTTTTTGACTTGTTACAAGCAATTTAAACTCATTTTTTTCTTTAAAAAAACTTGAAATGAGACATTTTTATGACCTGGTCTGGTGAATGTGGCTCAAATCAAGAAAAATAAGATAAATTTAACTAAAAATAAGACATAATGACTTGCTTAGATTTCAGTTTTTGCAGTGTACAAATGTGCCACTTGGTCTATTTTTGCTATGACGAACAAAAATAGCATTTAGGAAGACACTTGTCTGATTCCTGTTAGTTTTAAAGATTGACTCACCACAAATTTCAACCTGTATCATCCCAGAAATTAGAGAGAGAATCAAAATAATTGTTGACGATTGCTGCTAAGTCAGAAGGTAAAGACCAAAAACAGAGCTTTAAAAAAAGAAGTCACTCTAAATAATGTTGGCACTTTTTCCCAGACGTGGGTGAGATTATGCCTGGAGAGATTTTTGATATCTGGGGTTTGCAAATGCTGAAGTGGAAATTCACTTTTACAGACGAATTGCAGATAAATGGTAGTTCCCCTTTATACACTGTGGTCGTGACTAGTGTTGAGATTTTTTTGGCACATACTGAGTCAACTTTTTAGATAAAAGGTTAAAATTTGGAGCTCAAAACCAAAGTTATGATAAAAAAAAAAATCTAATTTTGAGATATGACGTCAAAATTTTTGCGATAAAAAGTCAATATTTTGTGATGAAAAGTCCAATTACTGAGAAAAAAGGTCAAAATGTAGGGATAAAAGGTCATAGTATTGTGACAAATGCAATATTTTGAGATAAAAGTCAAAATTTGAGAGAATTCAGTCAAAATTCAGAGATAAAAAGTAAAAAAAAATGGAGTGTAAATTATCAAATTTAAGCTAAAAAGTCTAAATTGAACAATAAAAAGTCAATATTGTACAACAATTAAGTCAAAATTTGAGATAAAAAAAGTCAAATCTTGCCTTTTTGAGATAATTAGTCAAAATTATGTAGAAAAATAGTTAAAAGTTTTGGTTAAAAAGTCAAAGTTATGAGATAAGTCAATATTCTGAGTTTAACAAGTCAAATTTTTTTGTAAATATTCAAAATTATGAGAGAAAAAGTTGAAGAAAGAAGAAGAAATCTCAACACAGCCAGTTTTTTAAGTTTTATATTTTTAACTGGCGGAAATGAGCTTCAGTACATTATGTTTGCATCATAGAAAATGTTCACTTTAAAACAGGAAAGGTGTCTTTTAAATAAATGTATGAGTTTTGCCTGGAGAGATTTTTGATATCTGTGGTTTGCAAATGCTGAAGTGGAAATGCACTTTAACAGACAAATTGCAGATAAATGGTAGTTCTTGCTTAGATTTCACTTTTTTTTAAGTGTGGTGAAGGTGTTTCTTTATTCCCTTGCATCATTTTCCCGCTCTCTCCTCCCTCTGTGTATCAAAGGCTGTTAAAAGCACGTGAAACAAATAAGCTCCAGGTACAAAACAAACCGTCATCCCCGAGTCATAACTTAACTGTATTTAACGGCATCACTGTCACATTGGCTCTGTGTTTACACTAATGACAGCTGCAGGAGCACAAACACTTCCACGTGTGTGTGTGTGTGTGTGTGTGTGTGGGTGTCTTCACACACCATATTTCACGATTCAAACAAGCACAGATAAGAATCTAACAGTATTTTCTCGCCCCTCTGTGCGCAGCTCCTGGGGCTCCTTGTTACATAACCCTGGTCATCGTTCGCTCTTCATGTTTTCCGACTGCAGCAGACTGACTCCCCTTTCTGTGGAGTGAAGTGTTTTCCATGTGAAGCCTCGGGGGCAGCGGGCAGCAGCCGTGGCAGCAGCCGTGGCAGCTCGGTCAGACACACAGGCCTCTTGACAAACTCCAGGATGCCATTAGTTTGAGTGACGGTGGCTGTGTGTACTCGGGGCCTTCGTTTGCTCTTTTTGGCTCGTTGCCTCTGTTGCTAACTTCTCTGTTGCCCTGTCTGTGTTTTTTAGATGTGTATCAACACCTGACATGGGCTTTTGATACAGAAATAGAGCTGCAGCTGTGTTTCTTCAGCTGGGGGGGGGGTTGTGAAGCTGTGGATTCTAACACAGAACATTTCATCAGATTCTTTACATTACATCCAAAACAAGTGATTGTTTTTGGCCACTTGGGGGCAGCATTAGCAAGTTTCATAAACAGGTTTGGTGAAAATATTTAGCTGAGGTGACCATGTTTTCAAGGTCCTGCAAAAACACCTAAAAATCCCCAATGACAACAAAGTAGCTTCATAACTCATACATTTATTTAAAAGACACCTTTCCTGTTTAAAGTGAACATTTTCTATGATGCAAACATAATGTACTGAAGCTCATTTCAGCCAGTTAAAAATATAAAACTTAAAAACTGGCTGTGTTGAGATTTCTTCTTCTTTCTTCAACTTTTTTCTCTCATAATTTTGAATATTTACAAAAATTTTGACTTGTTAAACTCAGAATATTGACTTATCTCATAACCTTGACTTTTTAACCAAAACTTTTGACTATTTTTCTACATACTTTTGACTTATTATCTCACAAAGGCAAGATTTGACTTTTTTTTATCTCAAATTTTGACTTAATTATTGTACAATATTAACATTTTATTGTTCAATTTAGACTTTTTAGCTTAAATTTGATAATTTACTCTCAATTATTTTTTTTACTTTTAATCTCTGAATTTTGACTAAATTCTCTCAAATTTTGACTTTTATCTCAAAATATTGCATTTGTCACAATACTATGACCTTTTATCCCTAACTTTTGACCTTTTTTCTCAGTAATTGGACTTTTCATCACAAAATATTGACTTTTTATTGCAAAAATTTTGACGACATATCTCAAAATTAGAATTTTTTTTATCATAACTTTGATTTTGAGCTCCAAATTTTAACCTTTTATCTAAAAAGTTGACTCAGTATTTGCCAAAAAAATCTCAACACTAGTCACGACCACAGTGTATAACGTGGAACTACCATTTATCTGCAATTTGTCTGTAAAAGTGCATTTCCACTTCAGCATTTGCAAACCCCAGATATCAAAATTCTCTCCAGGCATAATCTTACCCACGTCTGGGAAAAAGTGCCAACATTATTTAGAGCGACTTCTTTTTTTTAAAGCTCTGTTTTTGGTCTCTACCTTCTGACTTAGCAGCAATCGTCAACAATTATTTTGATTCTCTAATTTCTTGGATGATACAGGTTGAAATTTGTGGTGAGTCAATCTTTAAAACTAACAGGAATCAGACAAGTGTCTTCCTAAATGCTATTTTTGTTCTTCATAGCAAAAATAGACCAAGTGGCACATTTGTACACTGCAAAAACTGAAATCTAAGCAAGTCATTATGTCTTATTTTTAGTAAAATTTGTCTTACTACTCTTGATTTGAGCCACATTTATCAGACAAGGTCATAAAAATGTCTCATTTAAAGTTTTTTAAAGACAAAAATTAGGCATTAATTGCTTGTAACTAGTAAAAAGAAATCTACCAATGGGATAAGATAAAAGATTCTTGTTTAAGACATCTTTCTAATTTCAAGAAACTTCCCGGGCAAATTCGTCTTTTCCCATTGGCAGATTTTTTTGACTTGTTACAAGCAATTTACACCTCATTTTTGTCTTAAAAAAACTTGAAATAAGACATTTTTATGACCTGATCTAGTGAATGTGGCTCAAATTAAGAACAATAAGACAATTTTTACAACAAATAAGACATAATGACTTGCTTAGATTTCAGTTTTTGCAGTGTAGTTTCAATACAGAAAAGCATCGAGCTGAGTTGAGTAGATATTCCTTTTTGATTGGCACTTTGTCCTTTATATCTGATCTAACTGTTTCAGCCTATTTCAGAATAGTACCAGAATCAAATCAGTGCAACCTATATTTTTCATCTATATTTTACCTTTATTTTGACAGGACAAATTGAAAGCGAGAGGAAATGTTTGAAGGAGAGAAAGAGCATTGTATCATTGTTGTATTTCATATCGTACTGAAGCAAAATGTCTGACCGCTGCGTATTCTTACACGTGTAATGTCGTCTAACTGTACCTCCCAGACTCAACATCCACATCTTCCCTGCACCAGCTCTGACCTTTATCAAGGTGGGTGAGCTCTGCAGCTTGCAGCCAGGTGAGCTGCTCCTCCAACTTTCCCCCTCCAGTGTTTAAATTTCAGGTTTATATGCAAAACATGCGTTTAGCCCAAACTTGGCAGAGCTGGCTGTAAAGTGAACCACCTTGGGACCCGTAGCTGCACACATGGCAGCGGCTTCACAGGAGGCTACAGTCAGGCTGCTGTTTGCGCAGGTGTGCCGTCGTATGACGTCTGATTATGAAATATGCTGCACATTCATAGCCTTTGTTTTTGCAACCATTTGCCTCGTTCAAAAGAGACCCCATTTGAGAGCGAAGCAAAACAGGGTGATTTCCGTCCCGGGTCGGTTCTGTGGTTTCACCCCCTCTCCACAAAAAACACTCCTCCTTCTTCGCCCTGGAAAGCCAACAAGAGTGAAAGCAGAGGGGGTAGAGTCAGCGTTTATTTATAGAGGTTACCTCGATGTGTGCTCTGACAGCTGATATGTCTGACGTGAAGCTGTATGCGACCTTTGACCTCGAGAGAAACACCTGTGAACTCTTCATCCTCGCACAACTGATGAAGAAAAAGAGGAGTCTTAATGTTATTTGGGGGGCACGGTGTCTTCATTCATAGTCAAATTAGTCAAATTCCACCAGATCTCTTATTGGTCCGTCTCCATCATTAGACCAGAAAGCCTTTGGGATCAGGTGACAGATGCCTGAGCGACAACACATCGATTAAGACAGAACAGGCTAAGCAGGTCAGGAATTCAGGAACACAATAACATTAACTTTCAAAATAAAATACTCTTTGTCGCAACCAATGACTGTATATAGAATGGACAGCGTGCTTCTGCCTGTCACCGTTCTACGTTTTTGAAGCCAAAAAACCCCGTTTCTCTAGCCGCCATTGTGCAGCCAGAGTCTGCGCAGTAGAGAATTTCCGGTGGAGCTAAGTAAAAAAGAGAAATAAAAATATTTATTTCTTCTTCTTCAGAAGGTTTAGTCTCCTTTTGGCTCTTTCCCGAAGTTTCTTATATCCCCGATGAAAACTACTCACGAACGGCAGCTGTCAACTATCGTAAAACGAAACTTATAACACGGTTTTTAACATTCAATAACTAATGAGAAACTAACTTCTCAGAAAAAAAAACACCTGAACACCATGCAGCCAGATGACATCGTCATACTACCTTAGCGTAAAGATGAGAGAAAAGTTTCTACAAGGTATCGTAATTTTTTAAAGTTTTCCCGGCTCATATCTGGAATACATGGGGAGGCGGGGCTTATGACCTATACTGCAGCCAGACACCAGGGGGCGGGGCATCTGCTGGAGGCTTCAGTTTGAGCCGAACGTCGTTACGTCCACTCATTATACAGTCTATGGTCGCAACAGATGCATTTTTACTTTTTTTCAACAACAAAATGACAATGAGTGAAGCTCGGCCAATAATCAACTGGTTTTAAGTTTCAAAGCTCAACATGAATGAGAAGAAGCTGCAATAATTTCCACTTTCTTGGGTGCACCTACAAGTACAAATACCACTAAGTAAAAAAAAAGAAAGAAAGCCAATACTGTACATAACTAGCCCGTACTTGTGTATAAGCCACAAGTGTTCAAGTTGTAACATGGAATATTTACACAGAAAGATTTTTTTTTACTTTTATCGACCTCCTGCACTTCGGCCTCTTGTTTAGAAACGGCGTTATAGATAACCTGAAATGCAAACTTGTGACAAAGGCCTCCAGTGTCGAATTCCTCTTCCCCATAACTAGAGAGCCAGAGTTTTCAGTGGAAATGCTTCGCTGGAAACGTCACGCTCCACTTTGAGTGTGTGTTCTATTTTCATTGTCAATTGGCTAAATGTGAACCAGGACAACAACAACAGTAACTAGAGGTGGGGCGCGCATTTCCTTACAGCAAATTCAGAATGTCGAAATGCTGAGCATCACACCTTAACATCTGAACTAAGTGACACCAATCGGTCCTATTTGTTAATTCTGAAGATCTTCAAGGGATTTTCATTTCTAATTAATAACTCTGAAGATCTTCAAGGGACCTTTATCTCTACTTATGCTGATGCTCAGTATTTCAACATAACAACAGTGGATTAGCATTTTATGCTTGTGCCGCTGAATCTCGTGACTGCTTTCCAAGAAAATGTGCATCTATTGCACTATTTCTGCTACAGTCCAGAAGCATTTAGTATATATGCTAGATGTGGGCCTGTCGCAATAATAACTCAATTAACTGTAAGTTAACTAAAAGTGGGCTTGATAAGTTTGCAGGGCTCTATAATTTTTTATTCACCAAAGTCGCTGGATAATGAATTAACTTTGCTGTATCGGTTTTGTGTGGTTTTTATTCAAGTGCATTTTTTGTTTATAATGGTCCCAACTGGATTGTTAGTTTGGCCTGTGAAATATCTTAATGTCCGAGGCTAATGTTTGATTCGTATTGAAGTGCTATTTCATTTACAAAGACTTTATACTTTATTTATGATATCAGTTTTGTGTTTTTTTTTTTTCCAAGTGCATTTTGTATATTGTTTTTGATTGTGTTGATTATTTATTTTGGATATTTAAAATCCTTTTTTTTCATAATATAATTCCGATTTTAAATGTTCTTAAGAAAAAAAGGGTTATTCATCTTTAAGAGGGTGTACTTGCACGACTGTACCATTATAATTATTATTATATTCGTTAAAAATGGTATCAAAACGGCAATATTATTTTTTATCGCAATCATTTCTGAGACAATTAATCATCCAGCAAAATTTGTTATTGTGACTGGTCTGGCTAGATGATCAGCCCACTTTTTCTTCAACCTTTAACTGTTGTCGTGTAGACGTCTCAAACAGTTATATCGCCAACTACAGGCCTGGCATGTGTACTACAGCCTTTTTATTCCCTCACTGTTTCTATGTTAAAGCAGAATTTTTCACTACATTCTGCATTTTCAGGTGAAGTGCCATGAAACGGAGCCTAAATGAGTTGGTGGTATGAAGCTTGTTAGCTTGTAGAAATCCATAGATTGGCCGCATGATTGTTTAAGCCACAGTTTTCAAAGCATGTGAAAACAGGAGTGGCTTATAGTCCAGGAATTACGGTAATCTTTAACAGTAAACTCCCAACTGTTGAAGACTGTCCTCTTGGTTTGTGGACAGTAAAATATTGAGAGAGTTTAGCACCAAAGGTGGATAATAAGCCAGAATAAAGTGTAGTGGTGTTGAATATTCAAGATAATTACAGCAATAAGTTAATCCATGAGAAGCAGACAAGGTGGGTTGGTTAGAAGCTCTGCATTTGATTTTTACAGAATCGTAAAACAGGAAAAAAAAAATAGGCCTACAAAAAAGGTCAAGTAGCAAAGAAGCGTAATTTGGCAGCAACAAAAACAACATCTGCTGCGTTCACTCCTGTTGATTTTGGCTCAGAGCTCTGCGTGGTTTGTGTAGTCCGACTGTGCTCCCCTCATGGGAGCTTCTCCTTCCTCCTCCTCCCCCTTCCCCCTCCTTTTATTGCACTTCATGAAGCAGTTAAGTTATTTTACATCATGTCTGCCCCTCACAACAGCCCGCCCCCCCCCCTTCTCTACAAATCTCTCTTGTCATTATGAAAATAGTGTTTCGCTGCAGCTTTGCACGCCAGCGTCTGGCGGCAGAAAGGCCCCTCTGTGGACGTGAAGTCAGGTCCGGTTTGTATTAAAGTGCGTGTTTCATGGAGCGGGAGGGGGAAGATGAGTGATTGCTCGCAGGTGACTGTAGAACACGTTCCTCGATAGGTGAAGGTAATTTAACGTGTGACAGGAGAAGTTTCCGATGTCAGGTGTAATTACAGCAAACAGCCGAGGTCGTAGCTCAGGTGCTGCTGCGAAAACCATCAGAGTAGAAATCAACAAGTCCTGAAAAAATAGCAAAACCCTTTCACATGTACACAGATTTTCTTTAGGAATAAAAAGATTCAAGACCTTTGCCCTGATGTTTTTCCTCCAATGAGCAATGACTTGGAAAAAGTGGCAACAAAAACCTGCCATAAAAATCAAACATACAGTCAAACTAGAATTACAAAGTGATAGTGCACTGCAAACACTGAAATCTAAGCAAGTCATTCTGTCTTATTTTTAGTAAAATCTGTCTCACTATTCTTGATTTGAGCCACATTTACAAGACAAGGTCATAAAAATGTCTCATTTCAAGTTTTTTAAAGACAAAAATGAGGCATCAATTGCTTGTAACAAGTTAAAAAAAAAATCTGCCAATGGGATAAGATAAAAGATTCTTGTTTTAAGACATCTTTCTAATTTCAAGAAACTTCCTGGGCGAATTATCCCATTGGCAGATTTTTTTTTACTTGTTACAAGCAATTTACACCTCATTTTTGTCTTAAAAAAACTTGAAATAAGACATTTTTATGACCTGGTCTGGTGAATGTGGCTAAAATGAAGAACAATAAGACAATTTTTACTTCAAATAAGACATAATGACTTGCTTACATTTCCGTTTTTGCAGTGAGTAAAATGGAAACGTGAAACCAGTGTTAAATATATAGTTTTTTCATTTTCTTCACTCACAAATGTAGCTGTATGGAGTGTCATACCCACACACACTTACATCTGCTTCTTTTGTACTTTGTAACACAAGGTTAAGGGAAAATAGTCACTTTAAAGTGGTCCCCAACTTTTTCCAACTCAGGGTCCACTTTAAAATCTCAAAAATGTTTATGGCTCATCTTCAACCCAATAAGTACAGAGGATATAAATATATAATGCCTTGTTAGAGCTTGGTTTGTAACAAAGAGCGAAATAAAACTACTACCTTGAAAAATGTGATAAAACCCAAAATGTAACAACTGGTCAATAATGTAACATGCTGAGCCTAAAAGTCAAAGTTGTGAGATAAAAATATTCTAAGTTTGAGATAAGAAGTCAAAATTTTGAAATAAAAAAGTTAATATGTTGTGATGAGAAAGTCAAAATGTTGCAATAAAAGGTCATAGTACTGTGACAAAATACAATAATTTGAGATAATAGTCAAAAATAATGAGAGAATTCAGTCAAAGTTTTTTGATAAAGAGTAAAACGTTTAAGATGAAATGATCAAATTTGATTTAAAAGTCTAATTTATAAGATAGAAAGTCAATATTCTAGAATAATAAAGTCAAAAATGTTATATATAAAGACAAATCTTGAATTTTTGAGATGTATAGTCAAAATTTTTGGTTAAAATAAGTCAATATTTTGAATTTACAGTCAAAATTTTGAGCTCATAGTCAAGATTATTTTTAAAAAAAATTGTTTGCTGCACTTTATTTTGACTTGCCTTGATTTGAAATGCACAAAAATACCCTCTTTGGGTCATGTTATGTATTTGGTTGGAGGATTTTTTTTTTTAATATAAATATTTGAACGTTTAGTTTTGAGTTTTAACAGTGTGAGCATTATTCTGTATATTTGTATCTGTATTTAATTACCCTCTACCAAGATCACACTATTTTGGAATTAATTTGGCGGCCCACTTGCTGTACCTTTGCGGCCCTCCAGGGGGCCACGACCCACAGGTTGGGAATCACCGGTCTATTTAGTTTGCTGGAACCAGACATAGGAATCAAACTGTTGCCTTGTTGTTTGAGCCTCCATCTCTTTGTTACCCCAGGTTGATGTAGTTTTGTAAGTTTGTTATGTAAGTGAAGAACTGTTCCCTGACTGCTGAATTTAAGTGGATGTAAACAAAAGTGTCTCTGCATGTCGACTGTGCCTGATTCTTAGAAACAGCAGCTGAGTCTGATGACTTATGGTTGTAAATCAAACTCTGAATTCATAGACATCACCTGTGATACATTCCCCTGAAGCCAGTGCCAGTTGCTCACTCAAAACTTTGGCATTGTATTGAGTGTTTTATTGACCTGAGCCACACCTGAGTTATTATGCTGTTTAATTAATGTCTGTGTTTGCCAGCTCTCACGTGGATGTGTCATCTTAGCTAAGCAGATGTGCACACAGGTTAAAACAAATTTCAAATTAAATGTGAGAGGAATAAAGAGCGAGAGCTCATCTAAAAGGCCTTGAAGGTTGGGTTATGCTTTCTGTGATATACAGTTGAGACACGCACAAGAAGACGCATGTGATTTTTATACTTTATATCATTCTGTGCAGCGTCCGTTGGTGTTTGTTCCCTAACTGCAGGGGGCGTTGTTTCGCAAACAAACGTCTACCAGAGCATTTAACTGGAGTAACAGACATTTGCATTTGTTTACATTGTGAACAACATTATTTTTCGCCCATTTCTCTTCTCTCCTGAGTGTGGCAGCAAGGAATTGTTCACCACACGGTTACCAAGGTGATCTCACTGGGATAAATCAAACAAATGCCTGTACTTTAGACCAGTGTTTCTCAACCTTGGGGTTTCCTGGAATCTAAACAGGGTCCTGAAATGTCTGGTAATTGATAAATATATATTTTTTAAATTATTTTCAATAATTATTATTCTTTTTAGAATTGGAACACAACATTCTGAACAACTGCATTATATGTTTTAGTGTTTAGTTAGGATTTAATGATGTATTTTTGTATTTTTTGTTTTTTTTTCCCTTTTTTTTTGGTTAAGTATTTATTTGCTTTTACTATCCGGGATTTCCTAGATTTCATATTTTAATATTTTTAGCAGTAGACCAAATCTACTTTGCAATATTACATTTTTTGCTCTCTGTTTCTAATCTTTGTCTACACTTGTCTACATTGTTTATTACTCCAAGCGCCTTTAATTGTCCCTTAGGAATAAAAAAAAAAGTTTTTTTAATTTGAAAGCTCACTTAAAATAAAGATTGTTCCATCATCAAGGAAAATGAATTTATTACTTTAGACACTAATCATGGCTACAACACAGTATTAACAACATTAAAAAACAACTTATCCTTGGAAAAAAAAAATGACCTCGGGGTCCCCAGAAATTTGTGGTGTCAAAATGGGTTGGGAACCAGTGCCATGCAGAAATTTTCCACAAAAAGGCGAGTTTGCTAAAATGACATCACTTATCCGTATGGAGCTGTGCAGGCCTAACAGTCGCATCAAGCATTAACTGGGCTTGAGTCTTATTAATTTTATTCACCCTTTATTTTTGTAGAAATATTCCAGCTTGGATATAAAAAGCTGGCATTTTTATTTAAATATTTATGTTTATATTTAAACAGGACCTGATATGGACCCTTGCGGAACACCACTTTTTTTTTTTTTTTTTTTTAATTACACAAAAAGGAAGATCAGCCATCAACCCTGACACACTCCCTCATACTGCTGAGGTAGCTTTTCTATTATGGAGGGAAACTTGAGTCATACTTTTGTTTAGATACCACATCACATCATGCTTTCCCACTCTACCCCCTAGATTTGGAAGCTCTGTGCTGTGAGTAGCATGTGATTTACAGCAATATTGTCTCCTTGAAAGCCCTGATGTAAGCACTAATCCCTAAAATTTGAATTATTACTCTAAAATGAATGAAATACAGTAATTCAAAGATAACAGCATGAGATCATCAATGTACCATGAATGCAGGAACTAGGAATATTTAAATGGCAGCTAATTTTTATTTCAATATAGTTTTCAAACTCCAAAATAATCAATAAGTAGGTGGTTTAATAAATCCTCAGTCTCTTAGTTGTCCCTGTAAAAAAGTTATTAGTTTTCTACGATGCATAATCATTAGCAAATTCTGCTTTTTCTCAAGGAAAACTCTCTCCATTAGGGGGCGATATTTTCCATGATGTATTTAAGGTGATTTTGGCCTGAAAGCAACATTTTTAGACCAAAATATTTCTTGTCCTCCACTTTCTCCACAACATATCATAATTTTACTAGAATCTTGTGTCCACTGTTTTTTTTTAACTCTTGATAGTTCATGAAGAATGTTTCACTCCATGATAAATACAATAATTTGAAAGCAGAATAAACAGTTTTGACTATATACAAGTAGTGGACACACAGTCCTAATGTAGTTTTGAGAGAGGACCGTGGCTATATTTTGGTTTTTTTTGTACACTTGACAAAAAATATATAGCTCCATTTGGCCTTAAGTCTTAGCCATAGCTGCAAATGTGGTGCCTCATGTAGTTAGTACTTTACATCAGGAGATGGTGGACACCTGTAACTTCAATCAGAGCGATATTTGTGGTCGTGTTTCCATTCAAAGAGTTTGAAAACTGCCCCCTGGTGGAGGAGATGAGGAAGTAGTGGTTTAAGTAAGAGAATAACAGAGAGCAAGAAAGTGAATTTTAGCAAGAGACAACTCACGATGCAAAGAGGTTTGTAGTGATAACTGATTCAGATTCTGAAGAGAAATATTCACCCTCTGATGAAGATGTTAAGTCGACCAGTGAGAGAAAGTGATGCTGCTTCTGTTTGGGTTATACTGATAATTTTTCTCATTTACAATTTGCCTTTATCTCAAACCATTTTCAAGCTATAGAGACATTAAAACTGAATATTTTGTAGAAAAAACTGTGGCATCCGAAGAGTTTAACCTGTGCTCTATCAATTTCCTCTTAAGCTTTTTTCTGCTCTGACCCCCTTTTTCTTAAACATGTCAGCCAACATGTAGCAGCGATACAATTATCATAACTGTAAAACATATCGTTCACATTTTTTATAGCCTTAAAGCCGAGGAAAGTGAGTCTCAAATTCCTTTCAGTCGCCCGTTGCATAAAGATTCCCAAACCAAAAATCCCCAGCTCAGATGTAATTCTTTTACTGGTGAGGTTATACACATAAAATGTACTAAAAGACAAGGACACTCTTAACTGCTTCCAGTAAATCATTATAACCTGAAACAAAACAATAAAGACAAGACTTTTGGAACCAGACTGTGGAAAGTTACTCAGTCATCTGGTCTACTTTTGCACTCATGACATTTTATCTGTCATTTCCTCTCATGCAGCTGAAGCCGAAAGTGGAAATGCCACAAACCCTCGGCGCTCACATGAGACACAAACAGCAGAGGCATGATACAACCTGTTTGGAGAACCGCGTGTCTTTTTCTAAATTGATGCAAGTTCCTAATAGTCTTTAATCCTCATCCATCATCTTGGCAGGCCCAACCCTTCGGCGAGCTCAGCGATTGGCCGGGAGCCAGTGGCCAGACAGTACACAGAGTTCACAGGCATTGTGATGTAACAGTGGGAACTCTACCTGAGGGCTCTGCTTTTGTCTCACCTGAGCTGCTTTTGACCTCTGTTAGTCAGCATGCTTTACGTTACTGATTGATATTGTCTGTCCACACAAACACACACCCTGCAACCTTTCATTAGTGCTCACAAGGATCCTTTAATGTTTGTTCTGTCTGTTCTGGCATGTCAATCACACAAAGCAGGCTGGCACGTACACACCGCAAAGACTCACACAAACACTCACACACTTTGGCTCTGACAAGTAACAGAGGTGGAAAATAGGTTATGCAAACTGGAAATGCAGGTTTTGAGGCTTTCAGCAGAAGCCT
>RPOG01003808.1:0-55688 GCA_008086565.1 Thalassoma bifasciatum | reverse complement strand
CTCTCTCTCTCTCTCTCTCTCTCTCTCTCTCTCTCTGTAGCGGGGTGAATGTTGAGAGTAAATGGAGCTGCAGTGTTGTGACTGGCTCTCTGTACTCCCCTCATTCATCATCTCTAATGAGGCAGATCCCTCAGTGAGACCCGGCAGGCTGAAATATCTCCCTCAGCTCGGCCTTTACGCCCTCATGGAGTCCTCCACCCTTCATGTATGATGCATTGCCCCCTGAGCCTCCTGGGAAATCAGCTCTGACAGGGCTGTTCCTAAAACCGTCTTTTTATTCACGTGTTGGCTCCTCAGGGGCAGTTTTCTACCTTTAACCATGAAAAGCTGGACGACAGCTCCTCTTTATGCTCCTCTTCTATTATCCTATTATCACTTAAACAGTTAAAGTTAAAGTTACAGCTTACCTGGAGACAAGATCCAGGTCTACACCCTCACCTGCTGTGCTTTGTCAATAAAATTCATTGGCGCTTTTAATTTATCAGAACTCAAGCTCAGACTCATTTTTGTTGTTTCACTCTGAAACAAGTAAAAGTGAGAATCATCCGAGTTCAAAAATAATCTCAGAGGAAACTCAACAACATCTCCTAAACAGTATAACATCTTAGAACTGTAAAATTTCTGACAACATTATTACAAGCTATTTACTTTATATAAACTACTTGCAGTCACTACTTTTACAAATATTTACACATTTACAGTCTAATTTGCAGATGCATCATGAAAGCAGTAAGACGTGTAGAATTAGTTGTGTTTATACAGAATTTAGTGAAAAGACACAGTTTATTATCTGAACTTTTTTAAAGAGGACATTAGATTCAAAGATATGTCAATGAAGTTCTTAAATCTTTTACAGCCTGTTTGGACATATTGCTTGAATGAATTGTGATACATTCAGGTACCCTTAAAGGCTGAGAATTTGATGATTTTACTAATTTTTTTTAACCTAGTTTTTGTATTGTAAATAGAACTCATTTAATGATAAGCATCTCTTTGCTTCTGTCGGGTGGTTAGGATACAGAAGGTTAAACTTGAAGTGATTTGTTGTTATCATTCATTTGGAAAGTTGATGAGCTACCTGTGGAACCTAAAGGATTTTGGTCCATGTTGGATTCTTTAGTTTGTATTACCCTTACCTCTAATCAAACATCAGCACTGTTGTTTTCATGGCATAACCATTCAGAGTGGATCTATGCAGTGCAGCACACTCTATAGCTGCCGGATACAAGATCAGAAGATCACAGGAGAATCACATTTTTCCATAAGAATCAAAATGTGTTTGTGCTCCCAAAACTCTTGCAATTTTACTTCAGAATCAGAACATACCTCCTCTTTTCTGTTGGTGTCCTCAAAGAAATGGTGTGTTGTTTGATACAGAATCCTAAGAAGTTTTCCACCTCCAAAATAAACTTTTCCTTGTCCAATAGTTGTGGATTACCTTTGGGTCTCTTGGCCCTTCTCCACTGACCCGTTTTAGCCCCGCTCTACTCGCCTCTACCCGGGTTTGTGTTGCGTTTTCACAGGCGCGGTAATTTGAGTCAGACACCAGTTTTTCATACCTGCTCTGCTCTGGTTCCAAATGAGCTAAGCCAATACTAAAAGATGACGTCGGCGGACTGCCGGCCACTCATTGGTCAGAGAATGTTGTCACCGAAGCTGTCGTACTTCTCGGGTGTATCTCTTCTCGCTTCCTGCAACCTTTTTTTGTGCTTTCCTTTCTCTCTGCCACTGAAGCCTGGCTCACACTCCAGGATTCTTGGGCCGATTTTAATGTTATAAGGACTGCTCCAGAGACGAGGAAATCCCAATTCACTTTCTGACTCTGTACAAATCACATACAACAGGCAAACGAATAAGTCAGCAACGGGTCTTTAATGATGTTTAAACCCAACGGCACAAAACCCCCACGAATGAACACAAAATACAGCCCAAAAATACACCTTCATGATTCCTAAATAAATTAAAAGTCCTTCTTAAAGGAAAAAGAAGTTAATAGCAAAGATAGTTTGGTTTTAAGAGTCTTTTAGAGTAAATCAAAGTTTGTCAGCGCAGGAGCGATCTGCCTGTCACGAGAGTCTTTAAGCACCAATCAGTCCATTAATCCACAGGGAACCAAAAAGGAGAAACAGTTCAAAACAGAATGATTGATCAACAAAACATCTCTGGTATACCAGCCCCAAAAATAAAAAAAATTGAAGCAATCACACTGGATCCAGGGAAGAGTTGATGTCGCGGAGCAGCTCCTTCGTTTTTCCTCTGCGTGTCCATCAACAATTGCCTGAAAAAGCAGCTGGAGGAGCGCGGCCGTTCAGCATCAGAACCCCAGCAAATCTCCTTTGTTTAACAGGGTCTATTATTACTTTACAGCACCGAGATAGTCCGAGGCTTTTGTCCCATGTTAACCCAAAGACGATTTAACCCTCCCCACACACACACACACACACACACATACGACACAACCTGATCTCATCATTGCATATACTTCTTTAATGTACAGGGGAGTCATATTCTCTATATAATTGGGCTTTAATTATGGATAGAAGATACCAAAATAGGCAGCCCAAGGCTGTTGTTTACCTCAATTGTCATACCACCCAACATTGAGCCGCTGTATCTCTTAAATGGCATGACTGCACTTTTGCTCAGCACTTTTGCACAGCTGTGTCATGACACCCACGCCCTCCATGAGTCTGCACTCAGGCAAGTGGAAAAGTTAACCAAACCGAGTAGAGTCCAGTAAAGTAGAGCTGAGTAGGGCTGGAACTATATAGTGGAAAAGGGCCGTATATGACCTGCTGATTTCTGACCCAGTGTCACTGAAAGTGACAGTTTTGATATAAGGATGAGATTTAAGATTGTAAGTCAGGACATGTTTTATTCTGAAATGACTGGATACTTAATATGGTTTTTGTGTTGGTTTTCCTTTTTGGAACAACTTGTGCTTCAGAGATTGATGCATTTCTGCAGCATACTCTGGCAAAATTAGACTCACATTGAAACAGCTGTGAGCAGCTGTTGGAGGCACACACCAGAGACCAATGGGTACATGGGCTGTGTGAATGCTTTACCTGACTGTAGCAGAAGCAGCACCTTTGTGGTTCATCAACCAGAGAGTTCTTCTATTTCTACAAGATCCAGGTGACTTTCTTTGTACCTGTAAGGAGATCTGGTCTCTTTCTGCTAGATCCAGAATCTGCTAGATTCTAAGAAGGTGTTCATGTCTTATTTCTTTTTATTGAAGATTTGTATTCATTACAAAATGGAACTGCTTTTCAGCATGTCAGGGCAACAAGGCTAATTTTTTTTCTTTTTATAAGAATGAAAGAAAGAAAAAGGAGAACCAAAAGCAAACAAATCAGGAAAAAAAATCATGCCAATAGATGTACAAGTCTGTGAAAAACTTCAAATACTAGTGTGCAGTAAAACTAGTTCATACAAAGGATGGAAATGCCAGAGTAAGAAAACAGGAGAAGTTTAAATATGCAAATTTATAGAAGTTGAATGAGCTACAGTTAGGCTGACCTTATTTTGAAAACCCCAAAAGAGGACCACTTACTCAGTCTCTTTGAGGGAACACCCAAAGACACTAAAAGGCAACCAAATGACTTCATAACCCATACATTGAATTAAAACACTCCTTTTTATTTTTAGAGGGAACATTTCTATGATGTAAACAAAATCAATACACTGCAGCCACCTCCATCAGTTAAAATGTAGAGAATGAAAAAAACTGGCTTTTATAAAATTAATTTTCTTTCTTTCTTTCTTTCTTTCTTTCTTTCTTTCTTTGTTTCTTTTTCACATATTAAGTCAAATTTTGAGATAAAAGCGAAAACTTTAACTGTTTTAATACAATATTGACTATCTCAAAATTTATCTCTATTTTTCTCAAAATTTTGGCTTATTGGCTCGAAATTTTGACTTCTTTTTTTTCATAACTTGACTTGATATGAGGAAAAAAAAATTCTCAACACCTGTAATGATCATGATAAATAGAGGGGTATTGCCATATATCTGCAGTTCATCTGTAAAAGTGTTTTTTTTTTGTATTATTATTATTTTTGTGTGTGTGTGTGTGTGTGTGTGTGTGTGTGTGTGTGTTTTTGTATTAGAGCACAGTATAGAATAAAAAAGCAGGCACATTTTGGGGAACTTTATAAAATCCCCCCGGACATAATTTCACCACCAAAAAGGAGGATGTTTGGGCAAAAGAGGACCTTTGGTTAGCTAACATACGGTTAAAAAAATAGAAGGATTGAAAGCTTTGATAAGAGCTCCCTATTGTTGTGCTGAGAGCAGAGGAACTTCTAGAGCGTACTCTCACTCAGAAAAATTCCTCATGGGGAGGCAGCAGCGGTTCAGGGCTACATTCAGAGTGAGGAGGGATTTCACAGAGGCTAACATCTGAGCTGGATGTGGGTCCCATGTGACAGACCCAGGTCTGAATCTCTTTGATCGCACAATCACACCAAAAATAGAGCAGAAGTCTCCAGAGCTCATCAGTCACACGGAGAGCAACCCACTTCTCCGGAAGCTTCTAAGGCTGGGTCATTAATTCATCTGTTTCCCCCAAACAAGCATATTATCATGTGTACAGTCAGCACACAGGTCATCACTAACCTCATTACATATTTTACAGAGGAATAAAGCTTCCATCTTAGATTTTTTTCTGCAGAGGAAGGAGAAGAATGAAGAGGATGAGGAGGGTGAGAGCATGAGGAGGAGAGGAAGAGAGAGACTCTGGTATCAAAGAATGGATCCTTGAGAGAGAGAGAGAGAGAGAGAGAGAGAGAGAGGATGTTTTATAGATGTATATCTCACTGATGGCTGACAGGGACAAGGAGCTGCTGAGGAAGAGCAGGAAGACGTTTGCTCCAGTGTCATTTTGCCATGCCGTGTTTTGTGTGATGTCAGTTTGAAATATTTGGTTTGTCACTTCACTAAATACTACATTACCCATAAGCCACCACTAGGCAGTGTCATTTGAGTCCAGGCTTTGCCAACGAACCTCTCCTTTCCTTTGATGATTTGTTGTTTCCCCCTGAAATGCACCATGGGTGTTGTAGTCTTTGGACTCATTCTATCAAAGAGCGACATCACTCACTAACACAGTCTCTCATATCTTGTGCTGATAAGAGTTTTGTGTCCCTCCAAGTTGCAGAGGAGCTCCGTCTGTGAGTCCTCCATCGTTCTCATGGAGAGATGAGAAGAACTTTTGGACCCAGAGGCCTCAGAGAGATTCAGCAGAGCAGAGCATGCCTCTTTCCTCTCAGCGTGCAGAGAGAGAGAGAGAGAGAGAGAGAGAGAGACTTTAGTTACCTCCTCTCATCTCGTCCTGCTCCAACAGTCTCTGATGTGTGAACTCCAGAGCCGCTTCTGGGAAATCTTTGTAAAACTGTAAAAGTGTGATCTGCAGAGGTGAGTGGGAAAAGAAGCAGAGTGAGCAGAGACTCGTCTGGACAGCTGGAGGGGGGAGGAGGAGGAGGCTAATGGATGAAGGACTCTGAGAAATCTCTGAGCAGCAGGAGAGGAGGACATGTCCTGACCATCATTTGTCCAATGGTCTCCAGAAAACACACGTACACAGGTTCATGTTAATGTTGACATTTATTTTACATTAATTAATCATCAGATCCTTTTTCTTTAGTTGATGTAGTTTGAAGCATTCTTATAAAAATGAAGCTATGTCTCTTCATGTTCTTGTTAAAAAGCCCATGAATGTTTCATTAACACCGTACAGAGACTGATTTAAGACGGTTCTTGTCTGATTCTTCTCCTTATTTTCAGTCTCTAATTTTGAGTGCCAACTCTCATCCAAGTAACCGTGTCCAGCCGTAGCTCACAACTTCAGCAGCAGGAGGATGAAAGATGGAGAGACAGTGATCATACAGACTAATTAAGACACTCACAAGTGGGCAGAACAATTGACACTGAATTGAAACATGGAGTTGGTGTGTTAGACCTACAAAAAATGCATATAGGTTAAAAAATAAAAACGTGACTGCCGTACACCACCAGGCCAGTAGGGGACAGTGACAGGAGTGGTGGTTGGATAGATCTAAAAAACTGATTTATTGATACCAGCGTTGGTGTCCTTATCGGTCAGTATTTGGGTGATGGGATTGAGACTTGAGTTTCAGTTTCCCCTGTGCTCTTCTCTCACTCACTTCATTCATGTACACTTCGCCCTATCTTTACCGTCAAACACCACAACAGAAAGAGATTAAAGCACGTGACTATTTCTGATCGAAAAATTATTATTATTATTTTTTTCCCTACTTTCATCCTTGAAAAGAAACATTAGTTTTAGTGGATGTGTGTTATTTTAGATTAATTTTGACAAGCTGCTTTTCTAAATACAAGTACCAATGTTGGTATTGATGTCGGCTTTATATTTACTTAATATCAGATTCATACCAAATGTTTGCAGTATCACGCACCATTAGATGACAACATTGAAGGAGAGGGGCAGGTCGACATGCTGGTGCAACTCTTCACTTCCTCTTCTTTGAGGTTGGGTTACATTTTCCACACAAATGTGACACGCGGAAATAAGACACACAGTCTCAGCACAAGAGAACCCATTTAACTTTAATACTTTTCATGACTCTGCGCCACATCCACTGGCGTCCATCCCAGACTGCATAAGTTCATATAAAGCAAACACTCATCTACCGGAGCACTAAACTAGAGTCGAAGAAGTTAGGGCATGTTTTCAGTTTTTTACAGCACTATTCTTCAGCTCATTCCACTTCTGCAGAAAGTGGCTGCAAGAAATTGTCTAATCAGTGTGTGTGTGTGTGTATGTAAAACGTCAGTGAGTTTCTGAGCTCCTGACAGACACTTGCATCTTTAATCCAGTGCTGTGCTGAAGTTTCTGGTTTCTGAGTCATGAGGAAAGCAAAAGAATTGTCAAAGGATCTATGAGCAAAGGTAATCCAACTATATAGAACAGGAAAGAAATAAAAAAAAAAAAAACATATCCAAGTAATTGAGGATGCCAATAAGCACTGTTAAAACTCTAATTAAGAAGTGGAGAATGAGGGATTTTGTTGAAACTAAACCACTGTCAGGTAGACCAACAAACACTTTAGCTCAAACTGCCAGGTAAATTGTTTGGGATGCAAAGAAAAACCCAAAAACAACTTCAGCTGAAATACAGGACTCTCTGAAAAAAAAAGTGTGGATGTTTCAAGATCCACAATAAGGAGGCACTTAAAGAAACATGAGCTGCATGGTCAGAAGACAAATGGCGCAAAATATCCCGCTTGCAATAGCCAAACAGCACAGACACAAGCCTCAAAACTTAAGGAACAAAGTCATTTGAAGTGATGAAACCAAAATTGAACTTTTTGGCCACAACCAGAAACGTTACATTTGGAGAGGAATCAACAAGGCCTATGATGAAAGGTCCGCCATTCCAACTGTGAAACATGGAGGTGGATCACTGATGTTTTGGGGATGTGTGAGTGACAAAGGCTCAAGAAACCTGGTCCAAACTGATGGAGAGATGAATTCAGCATGTTATCAGAAAATACAGGAGGAAAATTTACACTCATCAGCCCAGAAGCTGCACATGGGACATTCTTAGACGGTCCAACATGACAACAATCCAAAGCGCAAGGCCAAGTGGACCTGCCATTGGCTACAGCAGAATAAAGTGAAGGTTCTGGAGTGGCCATCTCAATCTCCTGACCTCAATATCATTGGGCCACTCTGGGGAGATCTCAAACCTGCAGTTCATGCAAAACAGCCCAAGAATTTACAGGAAATGGGGGCTTTTTGCCAAGAAGAATGGTCAGTTTTACCATCTGAGAAAATAAAGACCCTCATCCACAACGAGCACAAAAGACTTCAAGCTGTCATTGATGTTAAAGGGGAATATGCAAGGTATTCAGAACTGGGATGTGTAAACTTGAACAGGGTTATTTTGGAAGTTTCTGTTATCATTATGATTTAAGAAGAGTAAACTTAGTTGTTTGTTAGTAGATGTCAACCACTAAACATGTGTGACAGAAAGGTTTTTGTGCTATCATTCATATTTTCTGAGAAAAAGTCAAAAAATCTGCAATTCTGCTGGGGGGTTTAAACTTTTGAGCACAGCTGTTTATACTTATATCAAACTAAACTAGGATGCATTCCCCAGGACTTCTTCACTGTTTGAACAGCTGTCGTAAACTGGATATCTACACGTCGAAGTGAAGGTCTTCAGTTTACAGGGTCACTCTTTAAACTGGAACACCGGGTACTGACACATTCACACTATCTGGCTCAAAGAAGGCTATTGTTTAGGCGGTTCTAAACCAAGTTCATCACAGTTGAAGTCATCTTATTGAGGACAGACGGAGGGGGTAATGGAAACACTGTGGCTGCTCCACCAATTAAAAACAGTCTGTATTGGAGGCCCCCAATCTCTGGCAAATACCACCCAGGAACTGAATTTATATCCCAGTTCCTACTTTCATAAAGCAGTGTCAGAGAAAACATTGGGATGTTTTAAACTTTGTCTGATGGGCCGCAGCTTACTTTTTACTTTGTTAAGGTATTAAAGGTTAAAAACAGCTATCACAAGAGTTCAAGATAATAAACACCTTAATTTCAGACATACCTTAAACATTTTTTAGAGGTTGTATAAACAACAAAGTGGTCTTATGATGACAGGAGCAGGTGTGTATTGGGAGGCCAGAAACAGCTCCAGTAATCAGAGGTTTGCTCATCCATGAACTTGACTTTCTGCCTCCCCTGGACCATAAACCTCCCTATTTCAGAGCTCTTCATCAGTGACGGAGGCAGGCTAGTTTGCTTCACTCTGTATTCAAAGGAGTATGTGTACTGGGTGAGGAAAAGGACACACAGCCTCCATCACACACCCCACTGACCGCCGTCTCAACCAGTCGCCCGCCTCTCTCCTCCGACGACCGTGGAGGTCCGTTTGAAGTCTGCGGTGAATCGTGGCGGCCCAGAGCAAGGAGTTCAAATTAGAGAGGAGCCGATGTGACTGACAGCTTCTGTTAGCGGTCATTAGACGTCTGAGGGCTGAACGCACCGGGGGCTGAATGTGAGGAAGGACGACAGGGCGGCAGGAGCAGAATTAGAACAACATACACAGAAGCTGGAGGTGATGGCTGCTACACCAACGGCTAGGTGGAGATGCTGCTGAGCACTTTGGTGTGGAATAAAATTTTTCCATCACTTGAGATTAAATTGTAATAACGTGCTTCAGATACTGCTACCTCCAGGGTAAAATCTTTAGTGACCTTCTTTTCATCGCCCATTATAAGGTTGCTTTCCGTCATCACCTGAGGAGCTAAAGACTCCCCCATCTACCTCAGCTGCACTCTGAGCTCTATGGATTAGCAAATGTTGCACAGAATATCCTCTTGATGTTTCATTTCTGCCCTGAGTTTCAGGCCTAATTTTTGCAGGAACTTGACTCCTCAAAGCTGAAGACTTTCTCTGTCCCAGACCCTGAAATCCTCTGTGGGGCTTAGTGCAAGCACAGGCGTTGGTTGAAGAGGAAGGTGTAGCACTGTCTCCTGGTCTTGTGTTGATGTCACTGAAACAGGCAAAGCTCTCTCCCAGAACAGAAACACAGCAGGCAACATTGTACAAGAGAGGGGAGCAGGAGGAGTGGGAGGTGAGACCTTGACATGAGTGTGACGGACATTATCACCATATCTTTCTCCCACTGTGAGGGGTCCAGCCTTTTGCCTACTGCACTTGAACCTACCAGGACTTTTCAGGGCCTTTAAAGGGGCCAGGAGAGGTGTGTCGCCTCTTGCTGTGTGGTTGTCTTTGGGTCTTGTGATAGAAAGTATATGACCCTCAAGAGATCCCAAACACTTTCCTGGGAAAGTGGCTCCAGATCAAGAACAAAGGAAAGACCACAGGCTGAGATATGCAATAGGATTTGATCTTTTGAAACTGAATTCAATTAAATCAGTTTTAGTTTCTGGAGAAACGGATGAATTCAAAAACTCCTTTGCGGTTTGTAGCTGTGCTCCTGAACTGACCTGGGCTGCAATGGGATAAAGGTATCACATAATTTGTTTTTTTCTTTAGTTTTTAGCTGCAAGGGGTGAAGTTGCATTAAGATCATTTCAATTTAACTTTAAATAATTGTAATTGTGTGGTGAAAATGGTCTGTGCACCTTCCATTCATTTGGTTTCTAAACCAACAGGAGCTGTATTCCATTTAAATGCAGCCATAAAATTGGTTTCTGTGTTGTTTTCAGATTATGGATTTATGTATTCCCAGATGAAAAGCCAAATAGAATTGGAAGTTTAGTTACATAAACAAAACTCAACTCTAATTGTAATTATGAGGTTGCAACAAACAGTAATTTTCATGAATCTATATCGTTAGGTTTGGGCAGTATTATACATTTGGATTGTATACATCATGTTTGAAACAACTGAAAACTTTAGGTTCCACACGGAGCTTTAACCTGGGACAGGGGAACTTGAGCCCTGTGGAAATGTATTTATAAAAATGGTTGCTCCAAACCTCTAGCATGCTGACATTTAATCTGAGAGATAATGCAAAATATATATGTAGTCATTAAATGGTTGTCTGATTTTTCTTTCAGAGATGGAAATCGAATGAATGGAAAGTACACAAACTGCTTCAGATATTCATTTATTAATTTTAATTTTAGCTATAGCCAGTGACTCAGTCATCTGTGAGTTTTGTGTTTGTGTTGTATATATATATATATATATATATATATATATATATATATATATATATTAGTTTCCTTGGACCTTTTTTCATTGATCTGACTTTTGTTCCCTGGTTTACTTTCCCCACTTTTTGTCTATTGTTAGCTTTGACTCAAACCTTTCAGGGGGCGGGCCATCTCAGGGGTGCATTCTCATTGGTCAATGAGTCTTTGGGTAACAGCTCAGTGCTCTACATGTTGTACAGCTGTTTTTGAGCTGTTTTGAGGGTGTTGGCTCTGAGCTGCTGCCTGTTCTTATTTTGACTTTATGAATCTGAATGTTCCTCTGTGACTTCCTCCACCCTCTGACTGATGCTTGGTTGTGGAGCTGTTTACTCTATCTTTAACATGGAGTCTTATCTGTTAGCCTGTGGGCTAAACTGAAGACAGGATGCTAAGCTGCATAAGCTCTTTTTCTCCTCTGCTTTCACTCAGTGTGTGGGCTTCTCCTTCTAGAGAAGTGTTAACCTCTTTATGCAGGCGCCCCTGCTGCATATTGGAATCTGCATGCTAAATGTGCATGAAAAACAGATGACACCAGAGGAGGAATAAAACAGAGAGGGGGGGGGGCAGGAATAGAAGCAGCAGAGATAAATGCAGAGTGAGAAAATCAGCATGAAGACAAACAGCAGCCATGTTTTCATCATTCAGCTCAGGAAAAGCTCTCTGAGCCTGAGAATGAATGTTTCACAGATCACTCTCTTCCTCACGGCAGCCTGTGGTGACACAGCAGGCGGAGCGCACACTGACACACAATGAGTCTCCTTGAGTTTCTTTAAGCCTCTGTGGGTCTTTGTGAGTGTGACAGCTGAGGGCCCAAGTCCTCGAATGTCAGCGTCCATCCAGCAGGAAGAACATCCATCCAGACCGAGGTCCCAGAGCAGATACCAAAGCAGCTTTTCTCCATCTAACAGACTGATCTCTGTTATTCTGAGCGCTGACATGACCAGCACAGGACACTGATTCAAGCTGGTTCCTATCCTGTCTTGATGCTTGGTCTTTGTTAATAAAATAAAATCTACAAACGTTAACAGGTCTACACCTGCTAATGTTTTGGAAAGTGTAAAGTTTATGATTATTTGGCGCTACATAAATAAAGGTTGATTGATTGATTGATTGATTGATTGATTGATTAGTTGACTAGTTGACGAGTTGAATTGGTGAGGAAATGATTTTAGGAGGAAGAGGAGGATGTTCCAAGTTTTTGGCTGTAGGAGATCTTGAAATATTAAGAGTCTCTCATCATCATCATCAGTCTTTGAGCCGTGTGTCTGGTGGAGTCTGTTTTCAGACACACTGTTTTATTTGACTTTTCAGGAAACCTCAACAAAATTCCACCAGATCTGTCTGGTCGATTCCCCTGTGTCACGGCTCCCAAGCTGGTTTCAATTCTAGTGTGATTCAGTCAGAGCTTTGAACCACAACTTTTTGATTTGTTCTGAGCAGAAACAGTATTCTCACAACAAACAACAGTTCACCAGACCTGTGCATTATCAGGGGTTGACATTAATTTACAGACCAGAAGAGAGGACAAATTCCTTCCAACAAACTACCTTATATTTTCCAAACTCAACTTTTGTCACCATTAATTGGTACATTTAGCAAAAGACAAAATTATAATCTGCACCATATCCCAGCCAACTCCAGCAGTCCAGTGAGTGTGACTGAAATTTCTTCTGCCTTCTTGCTTTTGACCTGAAGACAAAATTTTCAAAATATTTTACCAGTAGGATGAATAAGACAAAGCCTGTACTGCAATCTACGTTCAGGTTTTTAATTCTGATGTTTTTCGAAATACCATTTATATGATTATTTTGACACTGTGTATGGACAACTCATGATGGCTTCTCATGCTGTAGTGGCTGAATTCACTCTGCTCTGCCTGTTGGCTGGCAACAAGGAAGAGGAACTGTTGGGGCAAAGGGACCAACATGACAGACATTTCAAGAACAACAACAACAAAAAAAAAATACAGGCACTAACTCGTGTCCAAGGTTTTAACATTCCATTTCTGCTCCAGAACATACATTTTTTTTAAGTTTCTGGTTCCACCTTGGTCCCGAGCAAAGTGGTAACAGTTTCTGATTTTCGTTTTTGTTTTTGTTTCAAGAGCGGGCTCAAAGCCCTGGATTTGGTTGTCACACTCTGGTCAGTTGATTCATCAGTTGTGGCTTGTTTGGTTTGAGTTTTCTCAACGTAAGGTTTGGTTTCCTACCTTGTTGAATCTAGGGACACTCTAACCCATTCAGACTGGTCTCTGTGATTCAACAGCTCCTCTTCTTGTTTTTATTTTCTCTCTTTTCTTTATGGCCTGTGGTTTCATCCTCACGCCTCCTTCTCTCTCCTGTCACTGCTGCAGCTCGGCTCAATCTGTCCTCTTTGAGTATGCTCAATAAAACTTCCTGTAGCTCCTTTTCGTCCCCGTCTCATACACAGCCTTCAGCTGCATCTCTTTCTGCTGGAGCTGATGAGATGGAGGTTGAGACTCCTGATAATTTACAACCTGCAAACCTGAAATTTGCTTCTAGTCATTTTGTGGAAACGTGGTCATTTGGCTGCAGAGGTCTGTGCTTCATTTGCTGATGTTGCTTCTAGAGCTGCAGAACAGAACTGTCTGAGGTTTAAGAAAAAAGAAAAACATCAGCCTGATTCATTGAACGACAGCCCAGTTTTTGCTCTTAAACCCTGTGTCTATCAGTCAGGTTGGTTTGTGTGGTTGGATATATCACAAACAGTGCACCGGGCTTTTTCATCCCTTGAAATGAGCCTCTACAAGTAAAATATCTTCTTAATGAACACTGGTGTTGACAGCCATGCTCATTTAGAGGGAAATGTGTGTAAGAAGCATTTGAAATGTTTCAATGGCTTATTATGTGTAAAAAAAATCTCTTCGCCCTTTTATTTGTTTGGCAGCCATAGCTGCCAGTCATGTACTGTTTCTTTTTTCTTTTTACAGTGAACTGTATATTAGGTTCCAGTATTTGACCTTAAAATAAGGGTAAACTACTGGTTGCAGGGTTGCCAGTATTTTACTGTTTTTTTACAGTGACATTTTTTACAGTGATGTAACCATTCAGATCAGGGATCATGTCAATCTGACAAAATCAGATTAACTGTATTCATCCTGGAGGAAATTCAGTCATTATGGTTGTAATATTCATAACTATTTAAAAAAGTTACACTTCCAGAGTAGAAATGGACAGAAAGAATAAACAAGGAATAAATACCAAATAAAGTCATATACAGTCATAGACAAAAGTTTTGGCACCCCTGGATTTTTTTCCAGAAAATACACCATTTCTCCCAGGAATTGTTGCAATTACAAATGTTTTTGGTATGAATGTGTTTATTTCCTTGATGTATATTGGAAGGATACAAGACCATCTCCAGAGACCTTGAAGTTCTTTTGTCTGCTGTGTGCCATATAATCAAGAACTTTGTAACCCATGGAACTGGGGCTAATCTCCCTGGACGGGGACGGAAGAGGAAAATCAACAAAAGAATGCAACGCAAGATAGTTCAAATGGTGGATAAACATCCTCAGATAACTTCCACACCAATTCAAGCTGTCCTGCAGACCCAGGGTGCAGAAGTTTCAGCTTGGACCATGCATTGTCATCTGAGTGACAAGAATCGCTATGGCAGAAGACCAAGGAGAACCCCACTGCTGATTGAGAGACACACAAAAAAAAAAAACAGACTGGAGTTTTCAAAAATGTTCCAGAGTGAGCCTCAGTCCTTCTGGTGGAACATTTTGTGGACCAAGGTAGAGCTTTTTGGAAAAGCAAGTCATTCTACTGTTTACTGAAAACAAAATGAGGTCTACAGTGAAAAGAACACAGTGTCTACAGTCAAACATGGTGGAGGTTCAATGATGTTTTGGGGTTGTTTTGCTGCCTCTGGCACTGGGGGCCTTGACAGTGTGAATAGAGTCATGAAATCCGGGGATTATCGAAATATTTTGGGCTGGAATGTGGGGCGTAGTGTCAGAAAGCTGGGTCTGTGTCAGAGGTCATGGGTGTTCCAGCAGAACAATGACCTCAAGCAGAACAAATACCTCAAACAGCACCAAGAAACGGTCAAGGAGTTCTGAAGTAGTCATCAATGAGTCCAGTTCCAAATCCCATTGAACACCTATGGAGAGATATTATTGAAAAAAATTTTGGGCTGGCTTGTTACTTGGGGCATCTGTTACCTTAATATGAGGTGGGGGAGGACCCCCATTTCTACTGCATAATTTCTTATCTTAGGTCTCCTTATTCTAAGAGGTTTAACCAAGAAAAAGAAAAGAAAAGAGGACTCCAAAACAGCAGGAGAGTTCATTCAGCCTGAATCAAGGAAAAGCTTTATTCAAGTCCTGCCATATTTAACAAAGTTGGTGAGTTGAGAGGTTTGCAGCACACAAAACATTCTGTACCAACTGATCAAACAAAACAACACTGACAGCAGCTAAAAAGAAATCTCTTGCTTCTTCCAAAAACCTCCCCCAAAAATCCCAACAAAATCCTTCCAAAATATCCCAACCAAAAAACTCTTAACACTTTTTCCAACAAAATCTCACCATCTCCTTAGAAACCCTACCCAGGAAAATCTCCAACAAATACCCCAACAAATTTTCCCAACAAAAATTGTACCAGAATTGACCTGTGTAGCTTCTCTGAAAAAACCCTGTGGACGTCCCTTCCCCAATGGTCGTCTGTTTATTTAGAGCAGCAGGAGGTGGGTTAAAGATAATATCTGGTATTACATCTTACAATGGAGTGTCCATGAAGCCAGATGAACACCAACAAATTTGAACCTGTAATTTTTAGAGCTACTTAGAATCTGTTTAGGTTTTCAGAATGTTTTCAAGTTTAACTATTACAGAGCTGTTTATCGCAATCTTCAGTGTCCAGCAAGCTGTTTTCAGCTCATGTCCAGTTGCTGTAACCCTCAAATACCATGGCGACATGGGGAGCTTGTGTCCAGTTACCAGGCAGGTTTAAGGTGACCTGCAATGTCCTGCAATGTAACCTATAGGCAATGTAGAGACCACAGTCTCTCAAAGATGAGCAAAACAACAGGTTTGTTGATGGCCCTGTTTACTTCAGGAGACAGCGGGCTTAAGTAGGCAGCTACATATAAGGTTATTTGAGGATCACCTTCAGAAGGGCAAACTACTCACTTTTACCAAAAAAAAAAAATAATAATTCACAACAATCTCAAAATTGCTGTTGCAAGAGGGCACCCTTCAAACTTGAGAGAGCTGGAGGAGTTTACAAAAGTCCTCTGAATATATTACATGAGCAGTACATTGGAGTACTGTACATGACTGTGATTTGTTGGGAAATACTGCCAGTGAAGCACAGCCTGTCTACACCACTGAGTGTACACAGCCAGACAACGCCACAGAGCGAAGACAGCTGGTTAATACCACAGAGCATAGACAGCTATGGGGCACAGACAGCGACAGTCACCCATGTTGTTCATCCATGTTCAGCAGTGTCTCATGTCCACTGTGTGCCTGCCTCATTCATGGTTGCATGGCACATTGCATCCATGAATGAGAAAAAACACCCCCTCTTCCACAAATACTTATTCTTACTATGATTTCAAACATTAGCATACTTTTTGGGTCTTTGTGTTTTGATATCAAATCTATCAGCCCACAATGCATTGCTGACTACAGTACAAAACCGTATTACATAAAAATAGTAGATTAACGTTGAAAATTGGCTGCTAATTAACAGCAATTGCCAACAGTGTGTGTACGCTTAAGTGTGAGAGCAAATGATACTCAAATCTTGTTTTTTTTTTATCAACTGCAGGTTATTTAGAGTGAACTCAGCCTCAGTTTGGGAATCCTGATGTAACAATGGGAGCTGTGGTTCTTATTTCCACACAGCTGGCCTCTCTTCCCCCCAGAACATGTTCACTACCTATGTTCACTAACTATAGCTGAGATTAAAGCTATTTCTTCATGATATGATGTTTTATTCCCCAACCCCCCAACAACTCAGGAAGCATGACTTCATTTTCATAATCAGTTTATCTTCTCAAGGAGTAGAAACCTCACACCTTGATGTTGTGACCTTCTGGGGAAGATCTGGACATTTTTTAAAGATTGATACACTGATGTTGGGCTGAATAAGGAAAGAGAGAGAGAGATAAAAGACAAGGTAGCGTGGAAGATCCAAGATTCAGAGGCTGATGTGACTGAAACAGGTCAGCAGATCAGCAGGTCAGCAGACTAGATGAAGAGGTGATATTTGGATTCATTCATCTGTTTGTTCACCAAGCTTGGTCTGCAGGATCCTCTCAGATAGGCTGTCATGGGTCAGCTGAAGCTCGATGAAGGTCTTTTCCCATGTTTCCTGTGACACAGATGTTCATCCTAACAGCTTGTCTGAGCTCTGTTTGATATCACAGGATCAGAAACTCTCTCTCTTCTTCAGCTCAGTGTTTTCACGTTGTGTCGTTAGATGCAGTGAAGAGCAGCATGTAAATACATCTGACCCACAGCTGACCTGAGTGTGATGAGGGTGTTTTACACACACACACACACACACACACACACACACACACACACACACACACATTCAGCCTGCTGTGTTTGTTTTCTTTGAATACAAACACACAGCTCTGATCATCTGATGACAATGATGTGGAAAGTCTGTTGTTACTCTCTCAGAGCAACGTTCTGACACTACGGGAACTTCAGCTTGTTGTAAGTTTGCATCAGCATCACTCTGAGATTACTGCCTGGTCACGAGGAACTTAAAGAAGGGGTATCATTGTGCTCTTTGATCTTTGTTTTGCCCCTCTGGTGCCCCTGTAGTTTCTTTAAATGATAAATATCTCAAATAAATCCTTATTCTTTTCTCCTCGCTGTTTTAGTAGGCCCTTCCTTTTAGCTGTTGTCTCTTTGAGGCAAACCCCCTTCCCTCTAATTGGCCAGCTCTCTGGAGGCCTGTTAGAGGTGGAGCTATGTGCACCCTTTCATTTTTGAGAATTTCTCCTCCAATGTGCCATGAACTAGTCAAGAGATCCTGATATGATTACCTCATCATTCTTTAGCAAGTAGGGTGAAGATCTGGTAGAAGTCCGGTGAAGGGCTTGGAAAGACTCAGTAAATGTCTGGAGAAGATCTGAAAAGGTTTAGTGAAGGTCTGGTGAAGGTCTGGAGAAGACCCGAAAAGGTTTAGTGAAGGTCTAGTGAGGGTCTGGAGAAGATCTGGTAAGATCTGGTGAAGGTCTAGTTTGAAGGTTCAGTAAAGAGTTCAGGGAGATTGAGTTAAGGTCTGATGAAGATCTGATAAAGGTCTAGTTTGAAGGTCTGGTTTGAAGGTCTGATAAAGGTCTGGTGATGGTCTTGCAGGGCTCTGGTGAAGGTCTGGAGAAGATCTGGTTGACATCAGGACTGGTGAAGGTGAACTGGCACACTGGCACACTGTATAGAGAGTTCCGGCAAAACTAGTATTTTAATTGAAATTACAGTTACTGAAAACTGAAGCTCTGCCCTCTTGTCCAAATGTTGTCCCATATAGGTCAATAAAACCGCCCTCCAAGCTTGAGCATTTCAAACAGCCTCTCATTAACTTCCCCCATTTCTCACATGCAGCTGAAACATGCACATATAAATTCAATCAGATGCATCTAAAGACTGGAAATGGATTTTCTTTTGGTCAAAGCTGGTTTGATGCTGCATGTCTCTGTCTTCCTCCACTCTCTCTTTTTTTCAGCCTTCAGCTGAAGTTTCGAAAACTTTTACACAGGCTCAAAATACCTGACAGCCTTCACCCCTGTGTGTGTGTGTGTGTGTGTGTGTTTGCATGTGAACAGTGAGCTTCCTGTCACATAGGACTCTCTCTGCCTTCACCCTGTCAAAATAAGAGCCTTTTTTTACTCCTCATGTATTTTAAATTAGTTTTCAGAGTTTTGAAGCTGAAAGTTTCCCAGGTTACAACCAGGGAACACAGAAAGTACATCAGAGGACGACTCTAAGTGCTCTGCAGCTCCGAGCCAAAACGCTGCACCACAGATCCCTATCAGTCTGGACCTGCTCTGTGTTCACTCTGTGTGTGTGTATGTGTGTGTGTGTGTGTGTGTGTGTGTGTGTGTGTGTGTGTGTGTGTGTGTGTGTTGGGCAGAGGCAGACTTAGAGATAGGGGGAGGATGACACAAACACAGAATGACACGTGGACTCTCCGCTCTGGCCTGGGTTGAAGTCTTACGTTGTTTCTTTAGTTAAAGTCCCTCACTTCCCGTCAGCTCGGACAGAAGATAAGTTAGGAGGACTGGAGGTCAAAGGTCACCCCCACAGGACCTGAGCCGCTCTCACAGGTTGAAGTCTCTGTCTGCAAATTGACGAACTTGCCTCCTTCACACACACACAGTGAGGACTAAAAAAAGAACCTGGATGTTTGAGGTCTGTGAAATCTGTCTGAGACCTTCAGTGTCAAAAATCAAGTTTTATTTTGAAGATGAAATCCACAGCACCAGACGTGCACGTCAGTGTAGAGGAAAGCCAAACTGATAACCTGAGACCCAAAAGACAAGAGGAGGCTAAGGTTGCCCCAGGAAGCTTCTGCAGGATCCTGAGAACTTTATTTGATCCTGAACACATTTAAGCAAGATACTGTAATGGGTTGGCAGGGTTCTTAATATTGGGGTGTCAGTCAGAGAGTCAAGGCTGAAAAAAAAGGAGAAAATTTAATGGAAACAAAAGATGCTCAACCCGGACAAAAAAAAAAAAAAAGTTTCCCACACAATCAGGAAAACAACGAGGCAGATTAATGAAAGTCATATATTGAAAGAAAACACACACTGCAACAACATAAGCACCCCGCACATACACAGGAAAGGGTGACAATGCAACAAAAAAATACAAGGCAGAAGCAAGGAACTGGAAAAAACACTGCACAGCAATGATTAAATCCAAAATTAAGTCCCTTCTGGGAATTAAGACTTCCACTTTGTTTTTTTCAGTCCACAATTCAACACAGTTCAACAATCAAAATATGTTCCTGTTCTACCTCCAATCAGTTCAGGGCCTAAAACAAAATCCACTCCAGGTTTTACCTCAGTCAGTTCCAAACAGTCAAGAAATACCCAAAATCTCTCTCCATGGGAAAATAAACAAATCACTATCAATATGACACAGCAGACACCCACGATACTGGAGTTAGAAGTCAGTCTGATTCTGTTTACTCCACCCCATTGAACGGGTAATCCAACACAGAAATATATCCATCCCTGAAAACCTTGGATCCACCAGGAACACAGAAATAATAATCTTACTTGGATGGCACAGTGTCTCTGCGACCAAGGATTAAAACGGCTAACACGTGGACTTTAAACACGCGGACACTCAGCGACTGTTCTCCTTTTCCCACACTCTCCTCTACTCACCTGTGAATTTCCTCCTCTTTAGTTCTCTTCCTGGAGGACGGATTCAAAACTCCCGGGAAGCTGCACCTGAATCCCATTGGAGTGTGTGTGAATATGGGTGGACCGAGTGAATGGAAGGGGTGTTCAAGAGGAGTGCTGACTCTGCATGCACTACAGTACTCAGACACACTTCTCAGCTCTCTTGAGGCTTATATTTTAGGTAAACTCGTGCTTTCGCTCACATGCCTGATGGAAAATTGACAGCTCTGTAAAGTAGATTTCCAATGCTGAGTTTGTGAGCCCTGAAAGCTGAATCTGTGACATGTTTCTGTTCTGCCACTGGTGCTGAGTAGTGACGGGTACTGAGAACAGGTTCCTATTAAGAATCGATGAGAAGTTGTTCAATCCATTGACATTATCTTGTATTCTCAATGATCCCCATATTGATTTACACTAATCCCAAATGTTTCTATTCGTCAAAGTCCTGCAGTTTTGTTTTGTTGTTTTTTTTCTTTTTCAGAATCTTGCATTTTCATTGTTTGTTGTCAGTAGCCTTTCTAGAATCATGCAAAAGTGTGATGCATTTCAAAAACTTTCTCAAGACCTTGTGGAAATTTATTTGAATCTCATAGATCTTTCTTATAATGCCTCATCTATTTTGGGGTTCTTGCAAACAAAATCTTGCAACAGTTTTGTAAAATATTGGTAGAGGTTCATCTGCCTGCAAGGATTCCCCTCGCCCTGATGTTCCCTCAGGCCTGATCGATCCAACTTTGCTCAGTGTGAAGTGTGATGTATACAAAGTGTTTCCTGAGGATGCTAAAGTCTGAGTGACCCTTCAGAGGAGTAAACTCTGGGTGTTTCATTTCCATCAAAAGCTGAGGTGTGGCGCCTGCAGGCAGCGTTGGCGTGGCCCCTGAGTGGCGGCGTGCAGCGGCAGACTGATGAAGTTGTGATAAGCAGGTTGAGAACTCGACATTGTGTTCGATTCCTGCAGTCGATGTGACCACTGAGCCCTGAAAGCACGCCGCTCTGACTCACCACTCGACCTTGTGAGTTCTGACACTCATGGCCATAACTCCAACAGCGTGGTGAGAGGGAACCAGGCCATAATTCACCCACACACACACACACACTCATACAGAGACGTGAGTGTAGTTAAAGCCAAGAATGATCTCCAGGATCAATATGTTGATAAATCCTCAGTGGCTCTGAGGGTAGAACAAGCCCAGGATCAGCCCTCAGATCTGGGAGCAGAGAGTCAGGACAAGACCCTCTAGATCCCAGACCAGAGAGCAGGGAGTCAGGACCAGATTTCTTTAGATCCCTAAACTGCAGTGAGCACGGACTCCTTTATTGTTCAGTAACTGCCCCAGACTCAGCCAGTCCATGTAAAGGGACTCTCTCTAGCTCCAGGCTCTTGTGGTTAATGTAGACAGAATCTTTATAGCTCAAGACTACCAAGGTCTTTCTAGAGGGACTCTATATAGCTCCAGACTCAGGAGGTCCATGCAAACCACCAAACCACTCCCAGAGCTAGGTCAGAGTCACAAGTATAATCAGGAACCAGGTCTTTATGTTCCACTCACTGAAGAACTGACCCCAAATTAGGACCAGAAACATCACCTAAACTCTGCTATCATACAGACGTTAAGAGACAAAGATGCTCAATTATTATTTCCATCTTTGAGTCCAGCTCCTGCAGCAGAGTCCTCCCCATTCGTCCTGTACCATAAATGTCTCTGAACCTCATCCTGATCAGTTTGAGGAGGCAGTAACACCAATCCAGAGTTATGAAGTAACACAGAACATTACATGATCAAATATTACCTCATGATGGGATACAGCATGTCACCCCAAGTCCCAACTCGGACTCATCATCCGCAAACATCTGCAGCTGATTAGTGGAGGGTGTGTGTGTGTGTGTGTGTGTGTGTGTGTGTGGGTGTGTGTGTGTGTGTGAGTGTGGGGGTATGTGTGCTGCTTCTTTGGTTTAAGTCACTTTGAATGAACATGCCACACAGAACACCACTGATCACTCTGACGGATTCTTTCTGCTCAAGCAGACAGATTACAACCTGATCAATACACAGTCTGTATGGTGTGTGTGTGTGTGTGTGTGTGTGTGTGTGTGTGTGTGTGTGTGTGTGTGTGTGCCAGTGTCTTGTAACAGTAATCTATGTGGACAGGTTTGTCCAGGTTATGTTGTTGGGACTAACTAAACAAAGGCTGCACCTGGACCACGAGGTCTGATACAGACTTGTCTCTGTCTCTGACTCTGACTCTGGCGTCTGGGGAAGCCACATGCTACACAAAGAAAAAGGCAACATAACAGAACACATTGCCACAAGAAGACAATGGTATGTAGACCTTTTAAATATCTGAACAAAAGAGATGGCTTGGAAGTCAGGTGTGAGCTGGCTGTGGGGAAGTAGATCAACTGGGAAGCCGAGAACAAGCTAGCTAGCCACAGAGAACTTGACGAGCTTGGCTGGGTGAGTCCCTGTACACACACTGCCCCCTCCAGAGCAGGGAAATACACTCACTCAGGGAAATACAGTCCTCACATCCACTTCCAATACATAATGTAGTGATGAATGTTTCCCGCTGGGCTCGCAGTGGGTACGAAACAAAGACAGTAGCCTGGTGTTGTAACATGGGACAAAGAAAGAAGTATCTTTTCTCATCTCATCTTCTTTTGATATTATACATTGGTGTTGGAGGCCCACCCTCAGAGATTTCCCTGTAGATTTGTCAAGTATAGCATACTGGAATAGTGTTTTTTAGGTGAAAAAGTCACCAAAAAACCTATGCCTACAATTCGGAGGCCTCCTCACATTTGAGGCTCCCTCAGCACTTTGTTGCCCCGCCTCCTGGCACAGCCTTTGAGGGACTCTCTGGGGATTCTCAAGTTTTTTCAGTCTGGTCCTTTCCTTGATTATCACAGGTTTTCAGTCAGAGGAAATGCAACCTGTAATCATGTTATATTCATTGTCTTGACTACTATATCTTATTAAAAGAGGTACATTTACCTCCATTTAGTGTATTGTCATTGAAAAAAGCGTGTAAATATTGCTCATATATACCTTTTCTACTGAAGCATAGTAATTATTGTAATGCTCGCTGGGCCTGCTTTTCCCTGCTGTTCTCAAAATTTTAATTAGTTTTTGTTTAGTTTTTGGGCCCCACACTTAGGGAGAGGGGCTGTGGTGACAGTTAAAGGAGGCTGCATTTGGGAGCCTAGAAGGAGCCAAACAGAGCCAAAAAGAAATAGAGTAACAGGCTTTAAGAACGAGGTTAGAGGTGATGATGTGTCCATGTGTGTTTCTTTCTGAATCGAACTATGGAATGACATCAATCTGGGTATCTGCAGGTTTGAAGTGCTGTAATAGGAGCCACTAACTCTGATAAAGAGTTACAAATCAAACCCTGCTTCAGGTGGAAAATGCTTTAAATCAGGTGGACTACCAGTCCTGTTGGACTTTGTTAGAGTTCAGTTCCCAGCTCAAACTAAAGAGAGAACATCTATCAGCTGTTAATGATGAGAGGAGTCAGCCGTCGCAAACATTTATTTTCCCCAGACTCTGAACGCTCGTGAAGCGGCTCGTGAAGCGGCTCGTGAAGCGGCGCGTTGAAGCGATACATCAGCAGCCACCGAGGAAGCTAATTAAGGAGGGACGTCCATCAAGCTAATGTCTGTTTGTCTCTGCACTGTGAGCTGAAGTCCTCTCTATGCCTTTAGAGAAACTCACTCAGGCTTATGTCTGCTCAGGGCTCACAACTGCTCAAAGGCTTCTAGAAACATGCAAGAAGTCAAAGGTCAAATACAGCAAATGTACCGTGTATCTCACCCACACTGTTCATAAAGTGTTTGTGTTGATGCAGATGGAGAAATGGATCAGACCAACTAATCACAGCAAGAGCTGAGCAGCAACAGGTCACCTGTACTCCCACAACCAGAGCTGACATTTCGCTTTGTTGCTGGAGTCTCAACCTCAAACACCTCCCATAGCTCCTCACCCTGACAGGCCTCCAGAGGGCTGATCGATCAGGGCCAAGGGGGTTTGTGGAATGGGGAGCCTTAAAGAGACAGCAGCTAAAACTAAGTGTTTCAGACAGAGGCTAAAATAATGTTTTCTAAGACACCAGGGAGAGAAAATGTGGATTTTAAAGAACTATAAACCATGTAAGGATACAACTGGGGCACTAGAGAGACAGAATTAAGACTGATAAAGTACAGAGTTTTCTAATCTTCAAGGCAGAACTATAAACTAGTCCTAAGAAGCCACCAAGCATATAGAAGAGGAAAAGTTGTCTGACTTCATAGGTCTGTTATTTTCCTGCCAACTGGAGCCCATAATGATATACAAATCAGTAATTGGTGAAAGTTAAAGTTTTTCACTACATTTCAGTCCAATTTAATATCCTTTAATGTGCTGCTTCATCACATTCACTTTTTACATCTTTAGGCCGTGCATACGCACCCATATTTACCCCCCGAGCTGACCTGAGGGGCTCTCTGTGTCTGACATCAGAGCTGATCTCATTAGTGATTCTGGACCACTGAAGACCTCTGACTCGCCCTCGGCTCTTAAAGGCCAAACTGTGTGAGCAAAGTCCTCACGCTAAAGTTAAACATGAACCGCTGTGAGTGAAATGTCAACGAGGAAAGTGTGTGTGTAAGGGTCAGGAATGAATCTGTATGATTTAAATGTTAAGGACCAGTGCATGAGCACTGACATGGAAATGAGTTTAGCCATGTTCATAAATACAATCAACAGTCTGTCCATCTCTTATAGAGTTAGTTTTCCCCCTGAGGTATCAGAGGGCTGTCATTAATGTAAGAGAAAAAAACAACCTTCATATTTAATCTGAAGTGCTATGAAGTGGTTTCATCTATGTTTGTGTCAAAATAGAAATGTTTTCTGAGTGCTGAAGCAAATTTCTAAATGTTTAATACATTTTATTACTACATACTTTTTAACATATGGCCCCGATTTAACTGAAGATGGGACATTGTGTAAAATTTAAATAAAAACAGAATACGGTGATTTATAAATCCTGTTTAACCTATATTCAGTGGAATACACTAGAAAGGCAAAATATTTATTGTTCAAACTGAGAAATGTTATTATTAGTTTTGCAGATATTCACACATTTTTAATCTGATGTAAGTCATTCCTAAAAAGCTGGGACATGGTCGACAAAAGGCTGGGAAAGATGAGGAATGCAAAAAAAAAAAAAAACCCAGCTGTTTGGATCATTTCACAGATGAGCAGGTTCATTGGAGACATGATTGGGTATAAAAGGAGGATCAGCACAGGTTCACCACTTTGTGAACAACTGTGTGCTCACTGTGTGAGCAAATAGCCCAACAGTTTAAGAACAATGTTTCTCAACGTAAAACTGCAAAGAATTTAGGGATTTCATCATTTACAGTCCACAACATCATCAAAAGATTCAGAGAATCTGGAGAAAACTCTGCTCATAAACAACAAGGTCCAAAGCCAACATTAAATGCCTATGACCTTTGACCCCACAGAAAGATGTGCATTAAAAACCACATCATAGTGTCAAGGATCTTACCATGTGGGCTCAGGAACACTTCAGAAAACCATTGTCAGTTAAAACAGGTCCTCACTACATCTACAAGTGACGGTTCAAACTCTACTATGAAAGACAAAGACAGGAGGAAAAAAACAATCCTGATTGGACCCTGGACTGTTGAGCAACTGAAGTTGTCCATCCAGAAAGAATGTGAAAGAATTCCAGCTCCAAAGCTTCAACAATTACTGTCCACAGTTCACAAACACTTACTAAGTGTTGATAAAGAAAAGTGTTGTAACACAGTGGGAAACATGAACCTGTCCCAGCTAATTAGGAATGTGTTGGAGGCATCAAATTCAAAATGAGTGAATACTTGAAAAACACGTTCAGGGAGAGTAAGTAGTTTTCTTTATTATCTGTGAATCATGAAAATGTACAAGGAGGGCACCAGGGGAACAGAAAAAAAGACTGAAAAGGCACAGTAACCCTTTTGAGAAAGAAAGTTCTCATGATCCAGATCAAACTTTTGACTGACTGCAGTGAGACAAGGAAACTTCACCTTTAAAGACAGGACCTGACATGTAGTCTTCTAGGCTGACATGACACTTATATTTCACATTTCTGTGAGCGTGAAGTGCAATCCCATCGGAAGGAGTAACCGGAGAGTCAGGTTAATGTGGGGAGTGAACAGGTGTACTGAGAGCTGTCTGGGTTCACACACACACATGAAACCTCAGCTCTGACCAGTAACTGCTGATGCATTGTTTGATCTAGGCTGTGGGCGTGCAGCCTGCTCATTCAGGCTGAAACACAGAGTTCTCTCAAGTCTGCACACTTTCTTGCACAGTGACATTTGTTAAACTGGGTGTTGTGAGTCTGCAGCCCTCTCAGCGGCGTGCACAGTGCGAGGAGAAACGCTGAGTTTCCGTGAACTCCTGAAATGTCAGGGAGAAACAAACAAGGGCTCTTTTCTTCTACTGCTGTTTCTTTCTCTTTACTTCTTTGATTGCTCTTACTTTTCTGCTGCTCTCAACCTTTTGCTCCAACTCTTGGAAGAAGCTTTCACGGGTGTTTCTAAAGGTTAAAGTCAGAGAGGATAAAATCAATACATTATGGTGTTTTTACTTCCTCCAGTGTCCCACACTTTTTCAGATGAAGTGCTGAAGCTCAGGGGGCAGGAAGCTCTCTGAAAGTCTCTGAAGGTATTTGAATATTAAAGAGGGTTTTTATTCTCTGTCCTCAGGAATCTGCATCGCTCAGTCACAGAGGATCTCTCACAACCCTAAACCGTCCGACTTTGATAAAATCATACACAAGCTGCTGGACACTCGGTATGCTCGGGCCATCATCCTGTTCGCTTCAGACGAGGACATCAGGTAAATAAAGCATCACTTTGCACATGAACACCCTTATGCTTTGATTAATGACATGATGGGCACAGTAAAGATGTAAGTGACAATTTATTTCTATCATCATGATCCACTTTTGTGGACTGTAATTCTAGAAACAAAACAAGTTCAACATTTTTTTTTAACTCCATTGGCAGATTTTGTTATTCTCCACAAACAATTCAAGTGTTGCTGAGTTTGGTTCCTAAATTCAATACTTAAGGCTCATGAATGTCCATCAGGTTGATTTGCATTCATTTGCATAGTTGAAAGGGAGGTGAGGTCCGATCACAAGTGCTCAGCAGAGTTGTGTTTAGTGACATGTAATCTGCCTGTGTTGATTAAGACTTAACTGCAGGGTCAGATGTGCACATCACGAAGATCTCAACAATTTCCAGACTAGGGTTTGATCCTGGGAGACAGGATTCACTCAAAATTTGTTCAAATCCTTTACTGATTCCCAGGAGAGGTCATGACAGGAGCTACAATCACATTTCCCTTAAAATGAGTTATGGATCCTTATAAACTTGTTACTTTGCAAGTAGATAAAGTCATAAATTTGTGAGTTAATGAAGTTGTAAATTTGAGAGTTGATAAACTTGCAAATTTACAACCTTGTAAACTTGAAAAATTCATTTTTTCTTTGATGATTATTTAATGTTTTATTAATATATTTTTTATTGCTTCAAGCGCACATTTCAACCATCAAAATTTAAGCTCTACTGTAACTTCACAAATATTTTTGAATAAGAAATATGTACTCTTGAAAAAAGGACTAATGTATAAAAGCACAATATGGTAGAGTGTACTATAATAAATTGGTTTTATAGAGTTTAATGTTCAGGATCTATCTCAGAGATGAGAGAACTTGAAGATACTGACTTTTATCTGCAGCTGTTTTACATAAAAACCTCTCCATTCAACTCTGCCCCCTAAAAAATATGTTTCAAAAATGAGACGGGCAAGTATCATTAAAGAGCGCCATCACACACCCAGTTGCAACTTTTTGTGGGTGCTCTTTTTGAATGAGTTTTGAAAGGTTTGCAAAATAACTTTAAGCATATGTTAAGCATTGGGCTGGGTTTTCACTGTGGTGTCACTGTGGCATTCACTGTGGCGTTCACTGTTCACTGGCATGAAAGCCTGTGTTGATGGGTGTAAACTGTATTGCCCAAATAATGATTGAAAAATAGCATGCCAAAGTGTCACTTTTTGATTTGGGCACACAAACATATATTGGCATAGCTGCATTAAAAAAAAAAAAAAATCCAATGAAAATCAATTTCCCAAGGTTCCAACGAAATTGGTTGCTGTTTCTATAGATATTATCCAACTAATTTTCAGGTGAAAGATTAAACCCTATTCCAGAACACCGCCCCCTCCCCCATGCATTGCAAAATCCTCTAACTGAGCATATGTTTGTCTTATTTCTGGGGGAAAAAAGTTCTTGTGTGTTAATATTAGTCTCATTCACAGACAAATCAAGATAAGAGTCTTGTTTTGAGATAAAAGCAGCAGAAAATAAGAGCCAAAGAGCTTTGCAATGGGAAAAGAAAAAAAAATGTTCTTTTTAAGTTCTCAGAGACCAGAAAGAAATCTTCATGTAAGAAACTGCTCAAGACGTTTTCACTCATAAGAAGCTCTTCAGATCTTGTTTTTCTACTTAAAGTGAGAAGATTCAGCCAAATATGCACTTAAGTGAATTTTACTGCAGCAGTTTCACTTACAGTCGCACACTACCACAGAAAATGGTTCATATTTTGGTCTAAATTACTTGATTACCCATAAAACAGCCCCAGAAACATGATCAGCTGGTATGATTAAAAAAAAGGAGTGTGTGTGAAGTTAAGAAACACACACATTCTCTCTCTCACACACACACACTCCTGGTGTGACTCATTGGTTGTGTTTTTGACTCCAGGGGGATCTTAAACGCCAGTAAGCGAGCGGAGCAGGTCGGTCACTTCCTGTGGATCGGCTCTGACAGCTGGGGGGCCAAGAACAGTCCCATCCACCAGCTGGAGGACGCCGCTGTGGGCGCCATCACCATCCTGCCAAAGAGAGCCACCATCAGCGGTGCGTCCAAACTTTATGAAGTTTACTTTTTCCCTCTTCCTCTTTTCTTGGATCCCTGATACTCAAAGCTTCACCTTGCTGCAGAAGTCACTCAGTGTTTCAGACACACTGAATTAAACTTTTGCTTACTTCTTTTGATGATGACTAGAATATTCTCCCTCATGAGATACCCAGAGCTCCTCTTGTCTTCTGGGTGAAACACAGATAGAGGGTGTTTGGCTGGAGTCAACATACTGCTGCTGCTGTGTTTGGATGGTTCAGTCAGAGATAGAGAGCCTTTGGAGCGTTTGGCAGAAATCTGAAGCATATCTGTTTTCAGTGAGAGCATGTAATCCTGTGGTTTATGATTACAGCTGTAACAGAATGACTCTCTGAGCCCATTTTAAAGGTGCATTAACTGAACAACGTGTTGAGCTGTATTTTTGGTGTAATGGCAGAAATCGGTTAACTAAAAACATGTTCCTTACACCAAACCTTATTCAGTGAATTAAGTGAAAGGCCTGTAAAGATGTCTAAAGAGGGGATACCAGGGATTTCGTCTAAATTCTGTACCTCTGGTGTCCCCTTATTACCCTAACATTATTCACACCTAATTAAAGTCTCTCTTTTCCTCCTCCTGGTATTTTAGAAAACCTTAATTTCAGCCTCTGTCTGAAACGTTCCATTTCTGCTGCTGTTTCTTTAATGTTCCCTGCTCCAGAAGAAGTGTTGGGCAGTAATGTCACTGCAAATGGTGAAGTTGGTAGTTTAACTACATTTTTCAGTAACCACATGGTAGTGTTGTTGTTTACAAAAATTAAATTAATGTGTCAGTAGCCTAGCTGATTTATTGGTCATGTACTGTGGTAGTGAAAGCAAACACTACATGCCCTAAACACTGTAAAATGGTTAAAGTTGAACTGCTTGAAGTGGAGCTTCTGTGGTGTTCTTAAGTCATACGTGTGAAGATCAGACAGTGATGCCATCTCCAAACACAACATGTCAGCATAGAAGCAGAGGGTCTGTCTTTTTCTGATCACGTCACACAACAATCCTGAGTTGTTGCCTGCGACTTTACTGAACACACACAAGCGCGTGCTTGTGCGCGCGCATGCACACACACACACAAACCAAGGCACATACATGCAAGTGCACACAATTGTTGGCTTCACAGTGGGATGACAGAGGAAGAAGATGAAGAGGAGCTTTTACCATCGTAGTGGCTCCATAGTTACATGAGTTTCAGTAAAACAACTGATCCACATTTGAGAACCCATCATATTTTCTGCTTGAAGCACAGGAATCTCTCACAAGACATTCATGTTTAATACACTCAATGTTACACATCTCTTTTTGTGAACAATACTTAAAATTTAAAAATATTGAAATACTAACAGGTAAATGTTTTCCAAATAGGCTTATGGCTGACTTAAGCAAAACTACGACAAGCCCAAGGTTCTGAACAACTCAAAGCATTGTTACGTTGCCTACTTCAGTCAACACACAACAAAACGATATACCAGTTTCTCCTGGTGCACAATTTTTACTTATGTTATTCTATTTTTTCTTTATTTGTTTACATCCAGAGTTTCCAAAATCTACACCCAGAGATCTGGCCCACTGGCTTTTGGCCTGGGTAATATCTTATCCATTCCAGCAGATTAATCCAGCCTTTACTCTCATCATACAGCTTATTTCTCTTCCATTCACCTTTTCCTCCTCTGGCTGAATGGATCTCCTGTCCTCATACCTGAGTTATCCTCACGCCCGTCACAGCCTGGTGTCTTCTCCTGGAGCCTAAAAAACACCCACATCTATAAATCATTTGTCAGAAATAAGAGGACAGAAGTTGTCAGGGAGCACATTGGAGGAGGGGGTGACGTGTGCTGAAGTTTGAGCAGAGACGTCCTCTGAAGGTCACTCTGAGCTCTGCTCTGCAGCTGCATCATTTGGATCCTCAGGTATTTTGAGGGTGAGACTGAAACATGTGTAGTGGAAGACAAAGAAGTGACATTGCAATTAAACATCCAGAATCTGACTATGAAGGCTGAGGAGAAAATCCGATGTGTCTGCTCTCCATTAAGCACCTCAGTGTTGTATTTGTGCGTCTAGAAAACAGAACAAAGGATTCATTTTTATTAGAAGTGAAAAATCTCCATTTGAACAGAGCTGGCACAACAAAGGCACATTTATATCCCCGCCAGCGTCTTTGTTGGATATGACAGCCGCTCTGTGAGTCGCCTGTAGTGACTAAACACGGCCGTGATACCGATGCATCTTCATCTAAACGCTGTCATTAGTATGAATATGGCTGCCAGAGCCGCTCTGTTCTTCCTACAAGACGGCTGAAGCAGACGTTCTGTTTCCTCTCATCCACACGGTGAGACTTTGTGATCTCAGGTTTGTCTGACACCACTCCCACAAGTCCCTCCTCTCTCTGTCTTCTCCTATTAAAGGGCAGTTGAGATATTTTCAACCCCAGGCGGCTGATACAGAGCTGACACTGGTGAGACCCATCTTTACTCCCTTTACATCCTTTTCAAACGATGCGACTGTCTCTGCCCACATACTTCCATACATCCTTGATGTTGGCAGTGCAGTTCACCAAAACATCCACTGGGGGGTGCAGCCCAGAGTCAAAAGTTTATGATAAAAACAAACTCAAAAACAAGCACATGGACTGTGGAGAAGGTATTGCTAATAAACCTCTTGCAGAAAAGACAAAAACAGAGACAGCATTTTAAGAGGTCTTGGTTGGTGACACTACTAAATGCATTGCATTTTTCTTCAGACAGTTCTACTGTTGTTATTTCGTCTTCATGTAGGTGGACGAAGTCCCTGACTAGTCACCTGTCTGTTCTCTATGATGCATTGTAATGACGCTGATCAAAGGCGGGTCTCGTTTTGGATATGATTTGCTTTGAGCTTCCTTTTTAACTGCAATAAGGCGCCTGTCAGTTACGTATGCTGAGTTGTGCCTCTGATTGAACAATGTTGTGATGCTAACATCCTCTTAACTTCTGAGTAAGAAAAAAAAAGTGTCCCCCGTATGGTGTGTGCTGATAGTGAAATGAATGATTCAGACCCAAGACATTTTGTGAGTCAGACAGTCAAAATGTTTTTCAATGGTGTAAGAGTCAAATTATTTGGCTTGGTATGTATGGGGGTTCCAGTCTTTCTGCAGCCAAGCACAAGAAATGAAAAGCCACTTTAAGCACTTTCACATAGACTCCTTTCTAAACCAGATGGTGCCCCTTGGTGTGTACAGTGTGTGATGGTAAAGAAATTATATATTCAGACTGGAATCATGTTACTTAATCAGGCTGTAAACATGTTTTTATGGTTTGCAGGGCATGTTGCAGGTGATCCGCTATGATTGTGTGCAGAGTTAATAACAGGGACAAAATTGGTGCAGACCAATTAAAATGAAGACTTGGTGTGTGCTACTGGCTGTCACCAAATTATTGTCTATGGTCTCCTGTTCTCTATTGGCTATTCAAGTTCTATTTTGTTTGTTTCAAAACACGACACAATGTCCCAGTTCTGTCAAAGAATAAGAATAACAATGAGCTACTTTGAGTTTATTGTCTGTGTCCTGATTGTGTGGGAACTGGATATACTTGCCCATTCTACGTGATGTTTACTTTCAACACTTTGGACAGCGCACCATTAAAAGTACTCTGGGAGAAATCAGCACTATTTGCGCTTGTGTGCTGGAATGATCCATACAAAATTTCTGGCAGTCCAAATGTGTTGTCACACACAGGGAAGACTCTTTCGCTCAGGCCTTAGGTGTTAAACCATCAACAACTATTCAAGAGGGCTAGATTGTGTGCTTAACTGTCATCACCTCCCAAAGTGAAAAGAATTGTTCAAATCACTTTATGGTGCTGCAGAAGCAGGAAGACACTGGTTTCCCAAAGAGGCATAGATTGGTTGTAGATTGATGGATAGATAATTCTTTATTGTCTGAAGGGAAATTGGTTTCCACGGACAGTCATGCACTAGCAGGATTAGTTTCCTTGATGAGCTTTGCTCCTGTTTGGTTGATATAGCTAATGGTCAGAGAACTTGTCTGTAGCAGCATCTTTGCAACATTTATTTATGTTCTGCTGCATGATTTTTAACAAACCAAACCTACAGACTTTAGCACCAAGTCTTGTGTTGGTCAATCAAAAGCAGGTAATAACAATGACAGACACACTTTTCATTTGTTAAAGTCCTCTTGACTCTGTCCCTACAGACAGACAGCACAGTCAACATGAGCCTGCTGTTTGACAGACTGTGAAAGACATACAAATATTCAGGCCTGTGAGGAAACGTCTGCAGAGACTCCTCATTTACTCTGACATCAGCTTTCTGTGACACACTCAACATCTGATTCAGAATACACCAGGAAAGAGGGAAAACATCTCAGACCCAGCCTGCTTGCTGTCAGGCTGCATGGAATGTGATCATAAATAAATCATCTCTAATCTTCTCTGAGGTTATCCAAGAGGTCACTCTCCATTTTTTGACCTCAGAAGAAATATCCATCAAGTGTTTTGTGTAAATGCAAATTAGAGCTGAACTGCAGTCTGCTGCAGTAGCTGCTGTTTCTGTGACCAAACAAACAGACAGATAGAACAGAGAGTGTGAGAGAGAAGCACCTGAAGGAGACACCTGCTGAGTCTGAGGACTCCTGCAGAGACTTATCTACAAATCTCAGAATTTGATGCCACACAGCCGAGCAACGGTTAAACCAATGAGCTGTATCTAAGCACAAAAACTGCAGTTATATAAGAGATTTATTCCAAACTTACTGAGCAAATGAGACGTAGGTACTGCTGGTTCTTCTAGCTGTTATATAACTGACTTCATTTCTTCCTCTACACTCATGAAATGGAGACGTTTCAAGGATATTAACCCACTCATACTTCCAAAATGTCTCCACATTAAAGGTTTCTGGGTTGAAAGCGCTGAGATCCGAACTGTCCTGTGCAGATCTTAAAAGACAGTGTGTGAATCAGTCAGTGTTTAGCTTTATGTTTACATACCTGCAGAAATGAAACTTTTAAAGTCCCATCCTCACTGTTGTCTCATCAGTTTCCCCTCCTCAGAATATCTCAACACTACTTTGAAAAAAAAAATAAAAATTGTGCATCATTGAACCTCAAAGAGCCATTTGAGCACAGCCAATCTTAAAACCCATCCACGATTCTTGACAATGCAAAATGCAAAATATACAAAATCAACAAGTAGATGGAGAAGTCTGACAGACTGGGCAGCAATGGCAAAGACATCCATCTGGAAGAGGATATGGAATGAATCCATTCATTCACCTGCTGTCTACACTGTGTGGCGCAGATAGCCGGTCTATGCTACAGGGTGTATGTTTGTGACAATGTTTATCCAATAGTTCATCAAACCTCTCCTTACCCCCTCCATCTCACCCTCCTCATAAACCGCAACAGTATCATGAGCATTGCAGCAATGTTATAGAGCACTGCTCATGGTGGTACGTCTACTCACCCATCATCCTCTGCTTTGATGACTTCAATAAAGTGAAGTGCTTAAACTTATACACCAAACAAAAGGAGTGTATCTATGACACCTGGTTGAAGTAGGATGTCTTGTACATTCAGGGTCCAAACTGCTCCAGACTTGCTGGATTAGAAGTTCTTTTTGTCGCCTTTTTGTTGTTTTGCCACCTGCTGGGAAGAGGCAGTAAGTTTGAGGTTTGTCTGTTCAGTGCTAATGCATCCCTTGTTTCCTCTCTCTGTTGTTTCCACATTCTTTTTTATGATCGCCTCACTCATGTTGTGTTTCTGCGGTTAAGCCGTCCCCTGAGCTTCCTGCCTTTGGCTTTAAGAACTCAAAGACTTCCCAAAGACGCTGAGCAGAAACACTAATAATAGTCAACATGTGCACACAGAGGCTAAATGAGATTATGCACCCACAGTGAGGAGGCGAGCGGGCGAGTACATTAGTGTTGACTCCTCTTCCTCACAGGATGGCAGCGCTCTCAATCATGTGACCCCGAGAGACTTCTTCATTTTCAAGCTTCACCAAACAAACCGTGTGAAACTGAGCAAACTTCTCCTCACTGGATCAGAGGAGGAAAACTGGAGGTCTGACTGCAGGCAGAAACCAAGCAAAGCACAGAGTGTATACAGAGAGGAGATGTCTGCCTACACGCCAGCCCCCCCCCCCCCCCCCCCCCCCCCCCCCCCCCCCCCCCCCCCCCCCCCCCCCCCCCTCTTCTTTGTTTTGAACACACAGCCGGTGGGTTGACTGTAGCCGTGTGTGCGTGCAGAAGATAGGAGAGTTTATATCTGTCTCTATGTTTAAAATATGATCAGAGTCAACCAACATGGATGTCCTCATGCATACGCACACAGCAGGCCGTGAAAAGACAAAGTGTGCTTACGTAACAGAAGCGAGGTGGGCAGTGTTTGACGGCTACAGACCTGAGATCAGTGTGTGAACAAAGAGGAGTGTTTGTGACTGGGAGCAGACGTCTTATAGCACTCTATTTCTGACATCTCCTATCAGGCTGTCAAATGTGCAGCTGTCTGTGTGCTCGTGTCAAACAGCACCCTGCTTTCATTTCTGCTCAGAAAAAGGAGAGAAGGATTATAAACAGGAGCTTCATAGAAGCTTAGAACAGGAAATCAGAATAAAGAACGGTTGTAGAGAGAAATCAAGACACCATGTGAGGCACAGTGTGTTTGATTCTATGCAGAGACTCAATAAAACCAGGACCTGAAACCACAAAAAAAAAAAAAAATGTAGCTGTGACAGCGTTCACTGTGCTATCTTCAGTGTTTTGTTTTTTTTCCATCTTTTTGTTGTCACCTCCTCTTCTAATCAGAGAAGAATGAAGTGCTTTGATTGTCATATTTTATAGTTTTCATTCATTTTTTAATCGAGTATTTCAGCTGTGTTTACAAAAATGATTGTTGCTACCTTTTGCATAACAACTATGTGACAACAAACAAACACATTGTTGTCACTTTGCATCCTGGGAAAAGTTGTTCTAAGTAAAGAAAAGCTGACATATTCCTAAGACAGTGGATGATGGTGCTTATAGGAAATAGAGTCTTTATCCTATAAAAACCCGACAGATTCCTGCCACAGGTTTCACTTTAACGAACACCAACCAGAAAGTCCTCACAGAGTCTGTCAAAGCCCTGTTTTTATGTTCCTTTATTCCTCTTCTCCTCCACTATTGACCAGAAACCGCTGTTTAGCATTAAACCAAACCATTTCTTTGGTGTGGTGCATTCTCACAGTATGAGCAAAGCCTGTAAACCTCATGACAGACCCACTGTGATGTAGTGGCAGCACCTCACTCTACGGCCCAAAACCAGCCATACATTTTGATCAAAGGAGGAGACATCCACATCTATCTGGCTTCAGTCAAACAATGTGCATTAAAAACTTCTGGATGTGCAGACTTAATGTAATTAACTTAGAGGTCCCATATGATGCTCCTTTTCAGCAGGTTCTTACAGGTCTCAGAGGTCCCAGAATAGTCAAATTGAAGTTTGTTTTCTGAAAAATCAGTTTTTTCCTTCACTTCAGCCTGAAAACTCTCTCCAGTCAGCTCGACTGAGAACATGCTGTTTCTGTGGGCTGTCCCTCCTCCAGCACAAGCCACGCCCCCCTCAGAGAGGCCTCTCTGGAGGCAGGGAGGTGGTTAGCCAATCAAGCTGGAGGAGGGAGGGGGCTTGGGCAGAGTTATTTCCCTCCATGATGTCATGGAGGGCTCTTGTTCCAATCCGCCTGTTTGAGCAGACATTTCCTGCAAAAAGGAGGAGGAGAGGGAGAGGAGAGAATCTTCTCATTTCAGTGGGGTTTGTAGACAGGCTGGGGATGCATATTACTGTTAGAAAACCATTCGAAAATGAATTTTGCATAATATGGGCCCTTTAAAAGTAAAAGATCAGTTCTTACTGAGCCAAACGGCAACCTCCGGTCTGAAAATAGGAGACAGTGCTGAAGTGCTAAAAACTGCTGTTCCTTGAGTGACTGCTTGTGGCTGGCTCCAGAAGTACTGTAATTCACAAACACATTAAGCCAAAAACAGCCGTTTTCAGAGCAGAAATTAATTACTCATATCACTAATCACTAATTTTGCTAACGGTACATGCTATATGGGAAATACTGTCTTATTTGGCCGCTTAGAAGACATTAAGACCCCAAGCTTGCGCAATCAGAGGCACAGTTCGGATCACATAACTGAAGGGCGCCCAGTAGCTGTCAACGTGGAGACTAGTCACTATTTGTATAATGGCTGCGCCAGCCATTTTGCTCCAAAACTTGTCTTCAGAAACAGATGGGTCTCAGAGACCATGTCCATCTCTTACACAGTCGATAAGTTCCCCTTTTCTTTTGCCGCTGACATTACCATAAGTTGCTCACTCTGTTAGCTCTGCAAAGTCAATGAACTCATTCCTTACCTCAGTCTGCAGTGAAGCTTTTCATCCTTTCTCCACATCTGGATCACTAGATTTCTGTCCATACAGAACAACTATCAGACAGAAAACTCTAACTCTTCATACATGTCTAACAGTCCACACTGAGAAGCAATGAATCAGAAAAAACAATGCTGTTACCAACAATTGGATCACACGCTCCCAGACAGTGTGTCAGTTCATCTATTTTTCTGTAGTTTGTTTTAATTGATGTCATCAAGATTGTGTCAACTGTATATATATTTGGATTTCTCAGATAAAATGTTGACATTTCAAAATTTTACCTTTAAATTCCAACTTTTCATGTAACATCTGGACTTTTTCTCTCAACATTTCTTCAAGATTTTGACTTTTTATTTCAAGATTTTGACTTTGTACCTCAAATTTTGACTTTTAATCTCCAAATTTTGACTTTTTACCTCAATGACTTGAGTTTTTCCATCTTAATTTTGACTTTTTATATCAAAATTTCAACTTTTTATCTCAGAGTTTTGACTTTTTATTCCCAAATTTTGACTTCTTATCCTAAAATTTTGACTTCATACCTCAGAATTTTTTTTGCCCCCAAATTTTGATTTCTTATCTCAAAAGTTTTGACTGAATATGAACCAAAACAAATCCCCGACACCAGTCACAACCACAAGAAAAAGAGGGGTAGTCTAGTATCTGCAGTTAGTCTATAAAAGTTAAGTCTCAGTCTGTCTGATAGCACAGCTTTGCAAACAGTCAGAGTTTTGTGTTCTCCTGCTCAACCTCTGGACATGTTGATGCATCAGAATAATGTCAGCAGCTCAGTGATATAAATGTTAGTGGTCTGTAGAACAGTCTGAGAAGTCACAAAATATTTGGGGGAATTTAATAAAATCCACTTGGACATAATTGTATGACTAAAAAGGAGGACATGTCTGGGCAAAAGAAGATGTTTAGTCAGCGCAGTCTGAACCCAGTGATGAGGTATAAATTCACACATTTTTATCTAAGGGCATGTATCTGGTTTGGTTTGACACCCAACCCTGCTATTAAATGTAGAAGAAAATCGAAGGAACAGTCAGTAGCAAAGCACTCCCAGAGGACAAAAAAAAACCAAAAACGAATCACACTTTTTGTTTGAGATTTTGCTGTTTGGAGAGTAATTTCCACCTCCTCCATCATATTTCTTTAGACAGCTGGAAAACTTTGTGGAAAATTCTAGATTTCAAAAGAAACTTTTAAATTGTTCTTTTCGTTAACAGTGGGGAAAGTGCATTGATTATTCCTGAAAGTTTTACTTTTGAAAAGCTACAGGTGAGGCCCTGTTCTTCTGTCCAATAAAAGTGTTATCAGCTGTCCTCATGCTCGTCCTCAGTCACCTCACAAACTCCTGCTTTCTTTTCTCACTCAGGATTAGTCTTATCTTCACTAAAGGCTTCAACATGCTCTCTTCTCTCTCCCCTCAAGCGGAGCTGAGTGCGAGCGGCTGATTGACTTTTCCTTCCCCTTTTGTTTACTGGTGGCAGCCCTGGCAGCGGCTCTGGCCTCTCGCTCAGCTGCTGGCAGAGAGTTTTGGTTTTGGCCATTAGAGCCGCAGCTTGGCTCAGGCCTCGGCTGTGACCTCTCACGCTTCTGTGTGTTTGGCTACTGCTCTATTTTTGTGTATTCTGGGGAATTTTCTATTTAGTAAAAAACAAACCAGGAAACACTTAATCTCATGTGAGATTTTAAGAAACAAAAACTGAAAGAGAGAGCACAAAAATCTCATCTATACTGCCTGAGAATCGGAGTTTGTCTCTCAAAAGAACCTTTGTTTTAAAAAAAAAAAGTTTGTACAGGAAGAAATATGCCAAACATAAACAGGAGTGTCTTACTTTGGTCGGGAAGATAAAATCTTAATTAAGTGACGATAAAGCAAATACAGAGTCCAATGTTTTTGGAAATCATGGACGTGGTGTCCTCCTGGTCAAAGAGGAAAAGGACCATCCAGATTGTTCTCAGCGCAAATTTCGAAAGCCAGAGTCTGTGATGGTATGAGTGTGTTTGTACCCATGGCATCATGGGTAACTGTCACATCTGTGATGGCACCATCAATGCTGAAAAGTACAAACAGGTTCTGGAGCAATACATGCTGCCATCTAAGAAACGTCTTTTTCAGGGACGTCCCTGATCATTTCAGCAAGACAATGAAACATGTTTCTAAAGCCCTGTTATCTGTGAGTGTGTGTGTGTGTGTGTGTGTGTGTGTGTGTGTGTGTGTGTGTGTGTGTGTGTGAGTGTCAGTGTGTTTTTATCAGGGTGGGGCTGTGGGGGGAGATGTGTGTGTGTGGGGGGGGTGGGCTGGGGCTTTTAACATGTAAAGCACTTTGTGCTACATTTTATTGTACGAAAAGTGCTATATCAATAAAGTTTGATTTGATTTGACTTGATTTGAAACTAAGACACATTCTGCTCCTGTTACAACAGTGTGTTCAGCCCCCAAAACAGAGGGCTGAGGGGAAGGGGTAGGCAAAGGGGAGGAGCTAAGGGTAGAAGTTGGATTGGGCCTAAGACCCAGCTGAGACAGATGGTCAAACGTACCTTTGAAATCCTGGTTCTGATTGGTGCTAACAGGTCCTTACACTGGACTCTGGTCATCTTTAGGTAGCTGGAAGCAGCAGGAGAGTTCACCCAGAGACAGGTCAATGAAGAGAGAGAGAAAGTCCAGGTGAGGACAGACAGGAGGAAGGCTGGTTTATAAACTTGGATCAGTGGAAATAAACTACAGTTTGCTTTATTTGCAGATGATCCTGAAGTCTGCAGACTGAAGCAAACAATCCTCCCTTCAGCAGCAAATCTATCAAAACGTCATGAGCGTGACACGAATGACCCATGTTTGCATAGCACATATGATCCTGTGAGGGCAGGGTGACCTCTGACCTGAGACTTTCTACAGGCGCTGTTAGCATAGCTTCCCTCAGGAGCAGAAAGAGAGTGGGCCTGGATCCTGTTTTAGTTTTCAGCTCAGTTTGTTTTAAAGATGAAACAAAGATGATAACAGGCCTCTGGAGTCGGTGAAGTTTTAAAGATACTTACTCTCCGTGTGATGTTTCGTGAATGTGAGCGAGTGAATCTGCAGCTCCATGGCTGTTTGTTTTAGCTCCTGTGATTCCTCCGCTCCGTGCATGTTCCTCCTCTCTTCACAGGTGCTGTGTATCTGGCTCCACCTGCACCGCGGCGTACCCTCAGAGATAAATCACACTCCCTGCAGCTCCGAGCACTCTGTGAACACCCATCTGCTCCCACTCCGCTCAAACACACGGCTCTTTGCAGAATCTCATCTCCGCGTTCCTTCCTTTGATACTGAAGCATTCTCCTCAAAAACACGGAGCAGCAGGAGTGCACAGGAACAGCAGCAGCATGTATGGATCTAAGTCAACAGATCGGCTGCAGCAGAAGCAGCTGTGAAACACATTTTCTACAACCCCGATTCCAATGAGGTTGGGATGTTGTGTAAAATGTGAATAAAAACAGAAAACAATTAATTGCGAATCCTCTTCAAATTATATTCAGTTGAATACACCACAAAGATAAGTTATTTAATGTTTAAACTGAAAAGCTTTATTTTTTAGCACAAATATTTGCTTGTTTGAAATGGGTGCCTGCAACACATTTCAAAGAGGCTGGGACAGGGGTACGATTGTGTCATCACCTTTCTTTCTAACAACACTCGATAAGTGTTTGTGAACTGAGGACACTAATTGTTGAAGCTTTGGAGCTGGAATTCTTTCTCATTCTTGTGTGATGTGCGATTTCAGCTGATCAACAGTTTGAGGTCTCTGTTGCTGCATTTTGCACTTCTTAATGCATCATACATTTTTTTATGGGAGACAGGTCTGAACTGCAGGCAGGTCAGTCTAGTACCTGCACTCTTTTACTATGAAGCCATGCTGTTGTAACAGGTGCAGAATATGTCTTGCTTTCATTGTCTTGCTGATATAAAAAGGGACACCCTTGAAAAAGACATTTATTGGATGGCAGCATGTGTTGCTCCAAAACCTGGATGTAGCTGTCAGCATTGATGGTGCCATCACAGATGTAGAAGTTGCCCATGCCATGGGCACTAACACACCCCCATACCATCACAGATGCTGCTTTTGAACTTTGCGTTAGTAACAATCAGGATTGTCTTTTTCCTCTTTTGCCCAGAGGACACCATGTCCATGATTTCCAAAAACAATTTGTAATGTGGACTCATCAGACCACAGCAGACTTTTCCACTTTGCCTCAGTCCATTTCAAATGAGCCCAGAGAAGACGGCAGCATTTCAGGATGTTGTTGATGTACGGCTTTGTCTTTGCATGGTAGAGTTTGAACTGTCACTTGTAGATGCAGTAATGAACTGTGTGAACTAAAAATGTTTTTCTGAAGTGTTCCTGAGCCCATGCAATAAGATCCTTGATGTTGGTTTCTAATGCAGTACCACCTGAGGTGCAAGAGTCACAGCCACTCAATGTTAGATTTAGGCCTTGCAGCTTACGTCCAGAGATTTCTCCAGATTCTCTGAATCTTCTGACTATGTCATGGACTGTTGATGTTGGAATCCCTACATTATTTGCAATTGAACATTGAGAAACATTGTTCCTAAACTGTTGGATTATTTTTTCACAAGTTGTTCACTAAGTGGTGAATCTTTGCTTGTGAAGGACTGAGCCTTTTGGGGATGCTCCTTTTATACCCAATCATGACACTCACCTGTTTCCAATGAACCTGTTCACCTGTGGAATGATCCAAACAGCTGTTTTTTCAGCATTCAGCAACTTTCCCAGTCTTTTGTTGCACCTATCCCAGCCTTTTTGAAATGTGTTGCAGGAATCCATTTCAAAATGAGCAAATATTTGCACAAAAATAATAACGTTTATCAGTTTGAACATTAAATATATTGTCTTTGTCGTGTATTCAAATGAATATAGGATCAAGATGATTTACAAATCAATGTATTCTGTTTTTATTTACATTTACAATCTCATTGGAATTGGAGTTGTTGAACACTCACTGTCAGTTTTGGATGGAGTTGAGGTTGAGAGAGGTGCTGCAGCTGGAGCCTGTTGGATCATCAAACATGCTGTGTGTGGATACTAAACCAAACCCTCTTTAGATTCTATTAATTGGCTTTTTGTCTCTCTTTTCTCCAACTTAACACAATTGGAGTTTGGACTGGAGCCCTGCAGGAGGGAGAGTTATCAGAGCTGTGCAGACTGCCCCACAAGGAAGGAAAGAAAACAGAGAAATTAAACTGTTTCAGTCAGGTTTTGCTTCCAGAGGATGGGAAAAGTTAAAGCATCCACATAGTGAAGCTAATCCCACAGCAAGACTCAGGGTTACGGAGGTGACATTGGGATGAACTCTGGGTTTTCAAAAACAATTGGGTTGTTCACTTCTTACCTGCCCGGTAACCTACCAAAAGTGATCAACTCAGACTGACATCATGTTTTGAACCGGGCTGTAAACATATTTCTTTCTGCTCTTTTAAATGTGTGTGTGTGTGTGTGTGTGTGTGTGTGTGTGTGTGTGTGTGTCTGTGTGGTTTCTGCTCTTTCTGCAGACAGCCTCTAGTAGACACTCTAGGAACCACAGTTTATTTTGACACTCAGCATCAGCTTCATGTTTTTAGGTTTGAGGTTGCTTTTTGCAGGGAACACACCATAAGAGCTCACTGAAATCAGTCAAGAAAAGATATTGATACATTTGCAAACCTAAAATATCACATTAACCCTTTCACACTCTGACATTCTGGGGAGAGGAGCACTAAAGTGCTCTCTTAGGAGCCTGAAAGACAATCTTGAGTGCACTCTTGGAACCAAAATACATAAAAGTGACTTCTTTGGAGTCTGAAGTTATTCTTAAGTTCCCTCTTAGGACCCAAAACGTTTGTTAAGGTGACCTAAGGAAACTAAAAGCATTCTTATGTGCCCTCATGGGAGCAAAAATGTGTTCTCAGGAACGCTTTAGGAACCAAAACCATAAGCATTCAGATGTGCCCTTTTTGGGAGCCAAAATGAGTGCTAATGTGACTTCTCAAATACAAATTAACACTCTCAAATTCCCTCTGGGGAACCAAAACATGTCTTAAAGTGACTGCTTGGGAGCCAAAAAGCATTTCTAAATGCTCCCTGGGAAGCTAAAACTGTGTGTGGCTGTACTGTTTTTTTTTTTCTTTCTTTCTTTCTTTCTTTCTTTCTTTCACCCCTGCCCTTTAAGTGTGTACATGCCACTTCCTTCATGACAAACAGACAAACATACTCACAGGCACACAGGCAGCCATAGGGGGACAGACAGACAGGCAGGGGGCCGAATGAATCTTTGAACATGCTCCAGATAGGAGCATGGATGCATGTGGTCTGAATCAACATTTATTTATTGAGTGAGGTGTCTCTGTGAGCTCTTTCTATCAGGAACACTGCGCTGTGCACACTGTGCTCAGTCTCTGATGTTCTCACCTGGAAGCTCTCCAGTTCACACACTGATGTGTTCTAAAGAAAACACCCAGAAGCAAGATTTTACAGGACTGTGACAATCAACTGGTAGCATGAAACACTGCAGATATCAAATTTACATGTGAGTTTTTCCTGGAGCTGATGGCCTCACAGACGTCAAACTGTGAGAATGACACGGCGGAATAATGACGGGTTGTGGAAGTGATGGTTCAAACAGATCACAGGAGGAGGAGCAATCTGTGATGCTTTCATAATCTAATGCTTAAATTCTGTTTGTCCCTGATTACGACTGATCTTCTCCTTTTAAAACAAGAGCTACTTAAGCCCTTCTCGGGCGATCTTTAGGAATTATAAAAACTTTAGAGATTTTCTGCCTCTCTAAATATCTGCAGCAAATCATAATCCTGTTTTCTCCTCTGAATCAATGAAAAACACACACACAAGTGATGTCATGTTTACCCTGGGTTCAGCTTGCTGTGGCTTCCCCTTTCCCTTTGAATGTATCAGCAGATCACATGCTGCCATCCGCTCTGGTGGAATATTCAGGATTGTTAATAAGCAGACTAACATAGGAAAAATTCAGAATGAATGATGGTAAAATGTGAGGTTTTTTTGCAGCGCACTCACCCACGCATACACCGACACACACACCATAGTCATAACGGCTCAGGCATGGCTAAATTCTGCCCCGCAGCAGAGACGGAGCTAAACGATCAGGTCGCTGCACAGCAGTGATCTCTGCACACACGTCACAATCAATTGCAGCTCAGCCGCCTCACGACCGGCGAGCACGGCAATGACCTCTGGTTAGAAGGACTCCTCATCTGTGGGAAACCAACCTCTGCCTCCTTTAAACCCAAAGCTGCTTTCTTCATCACAGGAAGTGCAGAGAAAAAAGAGAGACAGGGAGGGGAAACACATTCAGAGGTCAGCTGGAGTCAGAGCAGAGCAAACAGACAGTCAAACTCACTCAGGATGGACTACTTTACAGTCAGACATCCCTCTGGCAAGGCTAGGCTAGGTAGCCGCTCACCTGTTGACATCTTGTCCCGAAGATACAGATTTTCATTGGATGAACTGAGCTAACTTTGTCAACTGATTGAGCTACATGCTAAAAATGCAATGCATCACATTTGGGTACATAGAAATAATGAGGTGAATAGTGATGCTCACACATGGCATAACTGCAGAGACATGATTTTATGGAAAGTACCATTACTTGTCACACCGTCACTGAGATAAATCCATATACCAGTACATAACCCACTGACAGGGGGAGCTGAGCCTCAAAAGAACTCAATGGAAAATATAAACTATTAAAGCATAGACATTTTGGGCAGAGTTCTTCCGCAGTGCTTTTTCTTTAAAGTCAAACTGAGTATTCAGAGTATTGTCTGATGTGCTGAGTATTAGCACTGCTGCACTGATAATCTGAGATGCTCACAAGTGCATTTTATCAGTTAACAATAATAACCAACAAGAGATTTTTGTCTGTTTATTTAATCATCTGTTTGGCTCTGTCAACACAACCAGTTCATCAACCAGAAGGGAGACAAGGCTGTAGCCAGGCAACACACAAGAATTTCTTACACACAAGCTAACTGATGTAGCCTTGATTAGCTGTTATTAGAACGCCTGTGTTCCAGAGTTATAAAGTCTGTAACAACCCCCAGTACTGTTGTGCTCAATATCAGCACTCTCTTGTCCAATCAATTTACTCGGTCAGAACTAATAGTTTAGTAAACCTGGAGGGGGCCCCTGCACTTCCTTGCAGCAAATGCTGAATGTTGAAGTGCTGAACCTTTACCCTAACTTTAGCATTTCTATGAGCTGAGGTGTAGTTACAGTTCTATTTATATACTTTCATTGCCCTTAGGGCATAATCAAGCTCTTATGACATCATCAGGTACACAAGCAGGATGCCTATTAGAACACCTGTCCAGTAGAGTAAAAATATCATTGAAACTCCCAAAGCTTGTGTACTCTACATTAACACTCTCTTGTCTAATCAAATTATTTGGTTGGAGCTCATTGTTTTATAAAGGTTTAATTTGTAAAGGAGGTGACAAAAATATCATTTTTTCATCTTAGAAGGATTGCTAAGATCAGGCCAATCCTGAGTGACAAAGATGCAGAAGTCCTCATTCATGCCTTTGTTACATCTCGTTTGGACTATTGTAACGCTCTTTTGTCGGGATTACCCAAGAAAAGTTTCCGAGTCCTGCAGATGGTGCAGAATGCTGCGGCTTGGGTTCTTCCTGGAGCCAGGAAATACGAACATATTACCCCGGTGTTGGCCTCTCTTCACTGCCTTCCATGTCAGGTTCGTGCTGATTTTAAAGTGCTTTTATTCACTTATAAAATTTTAATTGGACAAGCACCTGCTTATCTAACTGATTTGGTTAGACCATATGCACCTTCTCGTGCCCTCCGCTCACAGGGGTCTGGCCTGCTGACTGTGCCTAAGGTCAGGAAAAAGACTGTTGGCGAGCGAGCCTTTTCTTTCCGTGTGCTAACTCTGTGGAACAGTCTTCCTCTGGACGTTAGGCAGGCGTGCTCTGTGGATGTTTTTAAGGAAAAGCTCAAGACCCACTTGTTTACTTTGTGTTATATGTCTTGACTTGTTTTTATTGTTTATTGTTTGTTTGTTTTATTGATTGTTTTTACTACCTGTACAGCACTTTGACTGAAAGCGCTTTATAAATAAAATTATTATTATTATTATTATTATTATTATTATTATTATTATTATTATTATAACATTACTTATCTCCTGTCTTGGATGATGTTTGAATTCTTGGTGTATCTGAAGAATAATCATCTGCTCACCAAGGTAAAGTAGGCTGTTCTGCAGGGTTTCTCCAGGTTTGCGACTGGTCAAAGGCTAGAGAACTCCACCCCACCCTGGATTCATTTACAAAGTTGGTATCCAACTTCATAGTACCTCTTATCAGGAGTGCGGATGTCTGGTTGAGTCAATCCAGGGAACAGAGAGAGATCCTGGATATGCTAACCCTGCTTCATAGAATAGGCCCCTGGTGAAGATCTGACTGAAAATCTTTACCCACTCAGTCTGAACATCTTACATTGGCACTTTAGTTCTATGTTTAAGCTACAATGAAGCAGAAAATATTCTTTTTAATAATTCTCTGTATGAGCGGTTGTTTGTCTTGGCTTGAATCCCCCACAGTTCCCTTGTCAGATAAGTTGTTGCCCGAGGGCCCCTTTAAAATATAAAATATACAACTTTGTGGAGTTTCAGTCAAAACATCGATGCTCAATCGAGAAGCAAAACTTTAAAGTCGGGTTTGTTGTTATTTGTGGGCCAATTAATGCTTAAAGAGCCCTCCTGACAGGCAGAGACAGAGAGGTGAGGGAGACTGGCCAGAAGAGGCGGAGAGGGACATGGATTAATGGTGTTGTTAAAAGTCAGAGGATGTGTTTAACAGGGTAAAATACACATATATGAGTGTGTGTATGTGTGTGCGTGTATGTGTGTGCGTGTGTGTGTGTGTGAGTGAGTGATTTAAATTGTCCAATCAATAAATGAGCAGCAGAGAGTGGAGAGGAAACTCCTCCTGCTCAGCAGAGGAATCATAACTGTGCTGGAGCAACAATCACCTGACGTGTGAGAAGAGGATGTTTGCTGAATTACTCTGATTAGTCTTTACAATCAGGGGGTCAAGACTTCACACACACACACACACACACACACACACACACACACACACTGACATGACCACACATACATTGACACATGCAAAGAGGATTGGAAAGAACTACAGGTACACCAAAAAGCACCGTCTCTCTCTCTCTCTCTCTCTCTCTCTCTCTCTCTCTCTCCCGCTGCCTCTCTGTCTCTGGGGATCCTTTCTGTAATGTCGTCTGCCTGTTTGTTTCTGACAGCTGTAAGGAGCTACAGCGAGGGCAACAGGTTCGCAAGTTCATCCTAAGAGCATCTGTCACTCCCCTGCGTGCTTTGTGTGAACTACCTGTTCAGATTTTTGATTGCTCCCGCAAACTTTCTTGTCGTGCTCATTGAGGCTGAGTCATCTGCCGCTCATGTGTCACAACCTGTAGTTGCTGCGATATTTGCTAAGTCTGAAGTGCTGAGGTCTGACACGGTAACACTCAGACATCCAACAGTTACCAAGAAGCTTATGTGTTATAAAGCCACTTCAAACCAAACCTGAGGACACAGGGATGCTTGTGGGTCCTCAAATCTTGGCTTCCATACTGAGGGAGAAGCTGCACGTTGCTGCAAAGAGCAGCAGGCTCACAAACAACTAAGGATGGATACTGAGAACCAGTTCTTGTTAATAGGGCTGCACGATGGCGCAGCGGGTGGCGCTTCAGCCTCACAGCAAGAATGTCACCGGTTCAATTCCCCATTCGGGCATGGTGGGCCGTTCTGTGTAGTTTGCATGTTCCCCCAATGCATGCAATGGTCTTCTCCGGGTACCCCGGCTTCCTCCCACAGACCAATAACATGCCCACGTTAGGTTAATTGATTATTCTAAATTGCCCGTAGGTGTGAGTGTGCGTGAATGGTTGTTTGTCTCCGTGTCAGCCCTGCGATTGACCAATCCAGGGTGTACCCCGCCTCTCGCCCAATGACAAAATCACAAGTTATTTGATCATCACATTTCAAGTTCATAGTATCAGTGTTGATATTGGTATCTGAAATTCTAGGCCATGTATTTGCTTGGTATTGGAGCAATACCAAAATTCCCAGTTTCGCCCACCCCAACTGTTTGTCACCATCAGTTTCAGTTTTCTTTGCTGCAGCCCAACATGCAACGGCTGCTGGTAACTGTATAAATGATCAGAGCCTTAAAAAAATAAACAAAAACTGTTTCTGAATAGATGACTCACTCCTTACCTGTGTCTGACTCATCATTGCTTGTCATGAAGTTGAAGCACAAGCCTGAAAATCAGGGACCATGTCGGAGTTGAGTCTGTGGCTTGCAGACAACAACACTGTTCCTTGTGATCAGCTGGTTTGTTTTAGCTTCAAGGAAACATGTTTAAACAGACATCAGAGACTTCATCAGATTATTCAGGTTCATCCGCTAATGTTGACAGCTATTCTTTATTTCAACAGACATAGTTTGTAAAGACACAAACTTTTCCAGGTTACCTGGAGTGAACGTATGAAATTATAAATAACTCCTCAGAGTGACGTGTTTGAACAGAGCTCAGAAAGTCGACCTGGTTTTAGAAAATCCCTCTCTGGGTTGTTTTTATTTTTATTTCATGTTAAATCAAAGTATTGTTCTCTCTAGGAATAAGTGTCATGTTTGTACCTGACTGTGGAGTAGCTTAAAGATAAAACCTCATTAGCAGGAGAGCTGTCATCTCTGTGGGTGTGGAACAGAAAACAAACCGAAATAGCTGTGACGCTGTTGTCACAAACAGTGTCAGACCGTGTTTCTGACCCTGAACACCTCACACTGTCGTCTCTGCTCCGGTTGACACGCTGGTGATTCAACATGTCACAACAGTCTGACACGCTTTATATCACACCATCACCAAAACCCCTGACCCAGAAAAGACTCCACATTTCTCTGAGAGTGCCAAGCAGAGAACAAACTCAAGAGAGGGAGAGACGAAACCCAGTACAGAGACCTGTGTTCAAATGTTTCAACTCAGACCAGCACGCGCTGTCTGCACTGGATTATTCTGCAATCACTTTAATCCCACAGCACAATACTACACACAATTCAGTCACATGAAAAGATGCAATCATTAATGCAGGAGATAAAAACTGGAAGTATTTGCTAGCACAAAGTCGGGGTGTAAGCTAAGGCACTGTAGTGAAGCAATACATATTCATATTTTACTGATGAACAGGAAGTTCAAATGTTGGATATTGATCAAGATTCAAAATTCAAGATTTAAGATTCACTTTATTCGCCATTGCACATGTTTTAGATTATGCCTTTCAAGTACATCCCGTCCAAGACACTTAAAATAGACAGTGACATACCAGGGGGAGAAGAGGAGCGGTACAACTGTTGGGTCACCAGCGTCCTGTTTCATTAGATAGAAAGAGAGAACACAGGGAGAGGAGAAGGAATAAAAACAATACCAGACTAGGCTTCCTGGGGTAGGTGTGCGTGTGTGTGTGTGTGTGTGTGTGTGTGTGTGCAAATGTTATCATTTGCACACACACACACCCGCACCCGCAAAGTGATTTATCAAACCTCAAATGCGGCTGCTATTTTAGCATATACAGTGCAAAGTAGGTGCAAAGTGGAACAGCATTATGCACAAACAGCTGTGGTCAAATAACCAAACTACTGACAAATGTTTAAGCTCTGCAACCCAAGAGCTTTAGAGAAAGTCTTAAAAAAAACTATTTAAAAAAAAACAAACTTGTCTAGTGGTTTTTCTGTAAATCCAGAGATTCAGATGAGAAGAGAGCAGCAAAATATAAGGTGAACCACATTTCTTCTTTGAAGACTTCAGAATTAAAGTAAGATCATTGTGCTTTTGTAACTTTTCAGATGTAGCCCTTGCGCCAATAAAGATTAAAAGACTTTGATATCGGTTTTGAATTTCTGAGACAATGTAATGGTGACGGTGTGAAATCAAAACAGTGATGTCCTTGTGATTAAGTCCAAGATTAAAAAAATATATCCCTGAAGTGTCATTTTTATCACAAGAACACAGAAGATGAGCTGATTTCTGCTGTGCAGGTGATAGTGCACACGATAAGGTTCATACATATAGGCTATGAATCTGACTGTCTCTATTTTCATTTCCTCCACCGAGATCTCCAACTCTGAGGCTCAAATTTCATATTTGGTTTACAGGCACTCTGCTCTCTGGAACTCTTCACGCAGACAGACAAGTACACACTAAATCCTCATATAAATGGGCAGGCTGCTCCTGTTATCAACTGCGCGCTATCTTAGCAGATCACTTGCAACACAACCACTTGTAGTGCGTGCAATTTTTCAGTTTGCGCATGGAATTTAGTGCTGGGTATTTGGGATCTTAGTACATCAAGGTCTTAATCTGCTGTGAATGGAGCTCTATGTGGACTGACTCACTACTGGAGACGGACTCTAGTGGACACTAGGGATGGAACTGTTCACAAAATCTACGGTTCCGTTCGTATCACGGTTTTGTGGTCACAGTTTTCGGTGCGGTTCGGTTTACATTGTTGTTGTTTTTATCACCCCAAATACCATATATTCTAATAATTCACTGTTAACATATTATTTTTGATCTTTTTTTTTTTCATTTATAGTCATGTGGGTGGCTGTGGGTAGTGAAAGTTGTCCTCTCCTACCCAAGTCTCTTCTTGCACTGCCAAGTGACACACTGGGATGGTGTCTCCACAGATGAGCTAACATGTTGGATGTCTTAGCGTTAGCATAAACAACGCGTGTTCCACAGTGCTTGCACACAGTCACGGTTTTGTCCACCACTTTCTTACCGCCGCCGTCATAGGTAACGTTAAATCCAAAGTGATCCCAGACAGGAGAGCGATAGGATGCCACAGGAGCATCCTCTATCTCTGGCTGTTTCTCCTCTCCACTTGCCACATCCACAACACACACGCCTCCGTACAACTTCGCTTTCATCTCGAGTTGCGCATGTGTATGGCCGTAATTACACACGTCCCAAACTGAGAAGATAAACACAGGAAAAAAAAAAAAAAACGAACGGCACACATGCACCCTGAACCGCATCAGGAAAACCGAACGGTTCGGATTTTTTCATAAACTGTTCCATCCCTAGTGGACACACAGGGAACTGTGGTTTATTTTAACATTGAGCTCTGTGGGGACTGACTGGACACAGACACCGGCTGACCCTGACTTCAACTGATTTAGCTCTTGTTTCTTGAGTTTTCTAGGGTTCTATTATCTGTTTTCAGACCTTGTTACTTATTTTTACCTAACGCGGACACTTGTAAACAGGTGGCCCAACTTGTTACTGTGTAAACTGCACAGATGCTGTATTTTGGAGTACTTTCTTTTTAATGCCGTTCTTAATGGATATGAAGCCTCTTTTGATTAAAGCTGGGGGGGAATGTGAACACCTACACAGAGCAGTGAAACCAGAGTTTTACTGAGCAGTATAAAACAGTCTGCTCTTTATGTTTATTGAACAATAGAGGAGGTGCTTTTTATTCTCTTCAGTGGTTCTGCAGCTTCTCCTCAGGACCTGAAGATCTCACATTATGTGCTCCATAAAGTAGGCTAAGTCCCATCAGGGATTCATATAAATTAAGATCAAACACCGTGTTTGCCCTTGAGGTTACATCCAGATGCAATTATTGTTGAATCTCCACTTTTCCCTGAGAATGCTCTGCATACCACTGCACTAATGCTCCTTCCCGAAGAGTAATTACAAGGACGTTTCTAATTCATTTTCCTCTCAGGCTGCGAGGAGATGCCGCAGGAATTATCTGCCCTTCAGTCAGACACGATTTAATGTCTCTTCATTTGTTCTTTGCAGCCATACGGAGAGAAAATGCGACTGCAGAGCTGGTGGAGGTTTGCCTAAACTCATAGAGACTGTTTTAAATGTTAAAGTATGATTTCAGGATTATCCAGACGGTCTCGTAATGAGTCCTCCTGCTGTCAAAGATTATTTGAAAACTAAACTTTTATGGCTTGTATCAGACTGAATCAGCGCTGAGATTTTTCAGTGTGCATTTATTATTAATGGTTTCAAAAAGAGACTCTTTTAAATAGAAGGCAGCAGCATCGATGTCCGCAGAGACGGGGATTGAAATCTGTGTCATTCAGAGTTTCTCCCGAGATAACCATCACGGCTGCCCCAGATTGTGAATCAAAGCTGTCTCTGTGCAACATGAAAGAAGGGGAACAGTTAGCAGTGCATCCTGCAGCAGAGATGAAGAGGACATTCTAGTGGACAGTTAGTTCTTCCTGGAGGAGTCATGTGACTAATAATAAGCCAATAAACAGCCAGTTAATACCTCAATTTTCTGAACGAAATCTGTATTAACCAAGGATGAAGCCTCTGTGACACGAAAATGATGACTCAACCTGACATGAGGCTGGTCTTTTCCTCCAGGCGCCTGGTGTCCACCTGTCAGACGGTCAGCCACGCCTTTATATGAACAAACTCATCAGTTTAATAACTTTATAAATAACTGTTGAAAATACTTCTCACTCCTACCAAAAGCACAAGTTATTCATTTTTTTTTATTTTTTTTTAAATTAACACTTAACATGCCATGATAGTGGTTGTACACTGTGAAACCTCAATTTTGTTACAACTTAAACTTTTTACAAGTCATGACTTAATATTTTATGGTATGAAAAAAGAAATTGTCACTACTAAATCAAATTAGTTGTTTGTACTTTGCAGCTGAAAGGAGCAATACACTGATAATGTTAAGCAGAGTTAAAGTGGTATGTCAAGTGGTAATGATGGGAGAGGTTACAGAGACAATGTGTAGAAAGCATTAAATTAATCTGTTGATATAATTGAATTGAACCTAATTCCTTACCAAACCTTGTAACCATGAGTGAGGAGGGCACACAGTGGACATGAGATCCGCTGTATAGGGGGGGGGGGGTCATTCAGGACACATATGCTGTCTACGCACTGGAACGTAGACTCCAGGGTGCAGACCAACATCCCCGACCTGCATTTTACTGTAACTTACAGTCATGTATTACAATCCAACATCATGTAGATCATGATGGGCAGCCACAAATGCCAAACAAGAACTGTAAAATCTCCTTGTTCAAATTAAAGATAAAACAAAATATTCACAGGAATGTTGATTAAGAATTTCACAGAGGAAAATACTCTAATCAATTATTCTCCTTGACACCCAGTCCATGCCACAGACATCTGTTCCAAACCATGGAGCATAGACAGCCTGGATTTACCACACTGTAAAAAAAAAATCTTAAAATTACGGTAATTTTCCGGCAGCTGGGGCGCCAAAAAAATACCGTAAAATAACAGAAAATTACTTTCCCATAAAAATACAGTTTTTTTCCATAATTAAAATACAGTTTGTAGTTGTAATTTTAACAAGATTTTGCCTTATTTTCAGGTTGTTTTTAACTTTAATTACGAACATTTTCAAATTTTAAAACAATTTAATTCCAAAGAAATATGGCAAGTAAACGTTGTATCACAAATAATAGTGCTTAAGTTTACAGAAATGTGCTGTTGTTAGTTGGGTTTATGACATTTTTTTACGGAAAGAGATTGTATAATAATTTGTGTTTGATGTAATATAACAGTATATGACACAAAATAATGTGATTCATCTTTCAAAACACGTCAAAAAACTGTTGAAAAACTAGATAATGGGTTTAGAATTGCAAAAATTTACTGTTAATTTTAGATCACATCAAATATATATTTAGTTATTTTACGTTGTTTTTAATGTTTAATTTCAAACATTTTACATTTTTAAACAATAAAATTACCCATAAAGAGAGTAAATCAACATCGTAATATGAATAATAATGCTTAAATTTACAGAAATGTGCCGGTATTAGTTGGTTTTAATGGCATTATTTTATGTAAAAAGGCTGTAGATTACTTTATGTTAGATGTAATATAACTGTATATGACACCATAATTTGATTAATCCTGCAAAACATGTCAAAAAGACTTAACCACAATTTACTGATTATTGTAAATTTAGTTTTTAGTTTTCTTTTACATCGATTTCATGAATACTTAAAGGACTTCCAACTTCAAAAATTCTTACCGATTAGCACTAGAATTATTTTTATTTTAAATGGTTTAAACCATTTTTGGCCAGTGGGAAAAGAAGCTTAAATGCAAAGTGTTAGAATGAGACTAAGCTTAACAAGAAGAGCTACAATTTCCGATTCTCTGTGTTTTTATTTAACTGTAACAGGCAACCATTATTACAGCAATATTCAAAAATCAATTACCGATAAATTAAATATGACTGGCTCTGAAAAAAAAAATCAAATGAATTGGAAATGAAAAAAAAGTTGAGTTACCAATTCACAATATTATTTCTATCCAGGTCATCCATAACCTGGTCAAGAACCATAAATCCAAAACATTGTTGACAAACCTCATCAAAGTGCACTGTTAATGAATCCATACTCGACACAACTCATCCATAACCTGGTCAAGTAATCACACATTCAAAACACTGATGACAAACTTTGTCAAACCGCACTGCAAATGAACCCATACTCTATACAAAGCATCCATAACCTGGTCAAGCAATTGTACATCCACAACATTGATAACAAAGCTACATAACAAAACAGCTTACATGAAACCTCACTGAATATGAATATTAATCCACAGCAGTCTGTAACTTGGACAAAGTATCCATTACTTGTGAACACTTCTTATTCCCTCCACTCGTAGTCTGCTAATTTGGTGATCAGTGTGAGAACCTTTGGACTGACTGCAAGTTGTTTTTTGGTGGCGTTCCGCTGCACTTTCGATCCCTTGTCTGGGTTTATCTTGAAGAGGCACCTGTCAAATGAAAAAAAAAAACAAAGCAACAACTTTAGTAACTGTTGACTGTACTGTAGTGTGATGTTTTCACACATTTTCAAAAAGGTTACACAACAGTGTAGACAGAGTTTGCTTCTGAAAGAGTATTTGGAAATACAGGGAACTGTGGAACAGTGATGTAATGAAAAGATTAACATGTAAGTACTGTGTATGTGTATGAATGCGTATGAATGTTTGACGGTG
>RPOG01003807.1:0-55699 GCA_008086565.1 Thalassoma bifasciatum | reverse complement strand
AAACACGTGTTTCTGCTGTCAAAACTCCCATCACCTGCAGAAAAAGAAGCCCCAAAACAGCGTCTCTCATTTTTGTGTTTTGGAGGCACCTCTCCAAACACACTCACAGTTGCACTCAGTCCACTTCAGCTTTCATTTCACTTGAAGCACTTGAGAAAACATTTCTCAAAGGCTTGTCCTTGATTGCTGTTTCAATAAAGCCAGCTTCTCTAACTTTCAGTAACAGCTTAATATGCCGGGGAGCAGCTCAGACGAGGTGGGAGTCAACACCTGAATATGAAATTGATTCGAGAGGCTCAAAGGCGTCTGACAGTTTGATTAAGACCTCTGTGCTGATGAGTTGAGGATGGAGCTCCATGGCCTTGGGGAGACACAATCTTCCTTTCACATGTTTGGCGGTGCTTTCAAGAGGTCAGGTCTCAGTAATGTTTGTGAGATAAATAGTCAAACAGTGGCACCAGATCATGAACAAACATACAGTAAATCCTCCTCCCTGTGTGAGCAAAGGTTTGTTCAGTTTGTGTTTGTCCTGTTGGATAATTCCCTCAGCATAATAGAACTGTTATGCTAATCCTGGAGTCAGTGTGATTATTTTCAAAAGCTGGCTCGCTACAGAGCTTGTGATGTGATCGTGAGCATGCTAATGCAGGAAAGTGTCAGTCAGAGCCTCTCATGCTCGAGGTTGCACTCATTCATAAACATCATTGGTTCTTTTCATCCTTTGTGTTGTAAAGTCAACTGTCAGCACAAAATTTACAACCCTGAACAGTGACGTCAGTGCTAGGTGCAGTAGACTGTAAAACAATTGTTCCTGTTTCATTTCACTTTCCATGTGCTGTGACTGATGAGTTTTGTGTTTATGAAATGGTATATCCGTCTTTCTTCAAAGGCAGGCCATACCATTCATATACAAGTGTGTGAAAACAAAAAGTTATCATTCACTGATAGCATGTGACATTTTTTACAGAGTTATGTTTAGTTAAAGAGGGGATATCATGCTTTTCCCATATTTTGAACAAGGATAAAAGGTAACAAAGCTGGATGTCCAAACTAAATTGTATGCAGATTTTCACACGACTGTATGACTTAGATATCCCTGAATGTGTTGTTGACTTGCTCAAAATGGCCCACTCTCAAAGACAGCACAGGATCTTCTCAACATTTCAGGTGACTTCCTGAATTGATGGGGTCATCATGTAAGAATGTTTCATTTTGTTCATGATACTTTGGTGGAACAGGCCAAAAAAAGCAGACCCCTGCTTATAACTCTGCCCCAACTCTGTCAGGCCTCCAGAGGGCTGGCCAATCAAAAATAAAGGGGTTGAGGACGCCTTAAAGGTACGGCAGTTAAAAGCAAGTGTTTCAGATAAGGGTTTTTCTAAAGTACTATGAGAGAAAATACTGATCTTTTTGAACAATAATTTATGTTAAGCTACTAGTGATGGGAGAACCAGTTCCTGTGACGAATTAATAAGAATTAGGGATACAATTTCTTAACTATTTCCTTATCGATCCTTCACATTATGCCAGAGGGGATAGGTAGGTACCTAGAGGTAAATGTTTTTCAGGAAGTGCAGGCTCATAGACTACAGACTTCAGCATAACTACGGAAAGTTCAAGGTTTGAACAACTCAAAGTATTGCCATGTAGCCTACTTCAATCAGAAACATACAAAAAAACAACACATCATCGTCACCTGATGTGTATTTTTTACTTATTTTTCTAATCATTCATGTCCAGCGATAACTAAATCCATCGAACAGTTTCATATTTTGTTTACTTATGAACTCTATAAAATGTCACTGGCACATTAAAACTACTTTTTCTACACAAAAATTCCCAGGAGTAATCGATAAGGTGGTGGATAAAGTATCAGATCTATAGGCAGAATCGATAAGGGCATTGGTATCAGTAAAATCCTAACAATACCCATCCCTAAAAGCCACCATGTAGTCTAAAATAAAGCAAGTTGCCCCCTCATGTATACACAAAAAACAATGTTTTCCCCATTATATGACAGTGTGTTGTTGCTAAACAAAGATGGAATCAAGACTTATGTTTTAGAGAAGAAGACAGACACATATTAAATTTATATTTTCCATCAGTGCCTAATTTTCAGCTTACTAAAGAAGAAATGAAACTCAATCTCTTTCTGTCAGTCAAGGAAAAATCGTTATTTTGTGCTCCGCTCTATTATCTGCAGCGACTGCAGTGAATTATTCCTGCTGTGAATTGGATGACCTGTGTTTCTTAACTTCAAGCTTTCAACACAGTTGTTCATTACATCAGGCTGTCATCCTCTTTATGAAGTTTTCTTGGTTTTGAAGCTTTTATTAACCTCTGCTGTGACCCCACAACAGATCCAATCACTCACTTCATCTGTTTGTCATGGCTGTGGCCGTCTGTTTGATTAAAAATAAGTTTAAAGAAAAAGATGTGAAAGGAATGACAGCATGTCTGCCTGCATTGTATCCGTCTGTCTGATCCACCTGGGACCTCCAGTATTAACTGCAGCTGTCTAAATGGATACACACATAACATCCCTCCCCTCAAGGGAGTGTACTTACTGAATATATCACCTGATATAACACGCAGCTCTAACTCTGTTTTCAAAATTCTGTCCAGATCAAGGTGTGGTGAATGTTTCTCAGATCAAACATGAGTTAGTGTAAATATAAACAGGAACATTGTTGCGAGCGGTGAAGCTAGAAAAAAATCAGGCACAAGTGACCAAAACACATCAACTGCAAATGTGGAAGAGTGGAAACAGATTGGCTTCAGAGGTTGAAAAAACATTACAAATGTGTTTTGTCCCTTAAATGGTTCCAGTCTCCAGTCACACACACTTACAGCGATGCAAACAAAGATATCCATGGAAATGGAGTTGAAGGTACTGTAATGCTGCTGGGGCCAAGCTGAGGACAAAATGATGTCAGTCCACAGGAGATGAAGTCACATATCCTCCTGGTATTTTCACGCTCATTTCAGGATGTTTTGATATTCACACCTGCATCTCAAAGCAAGAGGTTTTCTGTTGGACAGATTATCAGAGTTTGAAATATTCTCTTTGAGTTGGTGTGTGAAGGAGAACCCTGGGGGATTTTCAAACACGTAGAGCATGTTGGAGGAGGAGGAGTTTTCCATTTTGTTGTCAAAACATCCAGCAGGAAAACATTTCTGCTTGACAAACTCGATAGTAGACAAACTAATACTAACAACTAGGGGTATAATGATGTTTCAGTCCAACAAAAATTTGATTTGTATCATGGTCTGTGATTGCCGAAACAATTCAAAGACAAATTTCGTTCATTCAGAGCGCTAAAATCTGAAACAATGTGGTGACTTGACATCGATCCAGTAACTTTTTAGCCAAAAATACAACCAATGTAACTGTGAAATAGATACCTGGATACTGCAGGTGAAGTTTCTTGTAAGAAAATCAGGTCTATAATAATTATGAATACAAAAGAACAAGTGAACAACAATTAATGGGAAATGGATTCACACATTTTTTTTTGTAATAAAGTGCAACACTTCAGGTTGTATTTACAGGAGGTTAACCTTCTGCTCTCATTATTAATATTCAATAAATTTCAATGAAAGTGCAACAGTAAGTGCAACCACCATTTCAACGGTAGGTTTACCTGCTACTTCTGCTTTTGTTTTTCAACATAGAAATCATATAATATTGTCCTGTGGCACCAGACAAGGTGGTTGTAAAGATTTTTTGTGGCCCTGTGGTATTTTACTTGACCTTTACATATCCTACAAACAGTAAGCATTTTCTTGAACATGTCCATCCTTGCAAAAGCCAAAGTCTTTTCACACAGGATTACAGTGGTGGCTGATTGTTTTTCGCTTGCTGGCTTTTCTTCTGCCATCCACCACGCTATGTTTTGTTGTTTGTTGGCGTGTGGTGATGACGTCACAGACAGGCAGACTGAATGGGTTTAAATTAACGTCTATTTCCTGGTATCGACACATTAGATTTATTGCTGTTTAAAATGATATTAGATCAATTTATGTCATCCAAAACGGCAACTTGCTAAGTACAGATTGATGTAGTTGGATCCTAGGAATATAAATCGATTCATGGATGGAAAAGATGAATCATTCCGCCCTAACTAATAACTGTGACATGGAGAAACACTCTGGAGAGTTACCCCCACCCCTCACATTGGTGCTTAGTATTTGTTTGAAAAACTTAGCCGTTCACACATGCAGCTCAAACAAAAGAAATCAGGAGTTTTGCTTGTGTAAAGGGGACCAGACCAGTTTTTTAGTCTTAAATGACCTTATCTTGGTAACAATTTCTGTCTAATGTGCATTTAAGGTATTATATCCAAGTACACAAAAATCCCAGAAGGACCCACAAACCACAGCCTCTCCTTTTCCCTTGACTTATGAAAACACAAGAAACCACCCGAGCATGGTTGTTATTGTACCTGCTGATAAAACTCCACCTTAGTAGTTCAAGCGAAAGCACAATGTTATTGTTTGATTGTCTTGTCGTGATGTCTAATACTTCTTTTTCAGAGTTGTTGAGGCTAGGATGAAGTGTTGTTTGTTACTTGCTCTGATTTAGTCAACAGCGTGGTGAGAGAGAAACGAGTTGTGTTCAGCAAAGTGTAAAACTAAGGAGCAATTTATATTTTGACAGGAACAATCTAAGTAAGTGTTCGTGTTCTTTGAAGCAATGGAGTGGAAAATGTTCCTGGGTTAGCTGTGAAAGCTGAACTCATACCCTGTATGTAAAATTGTTACTCATAAATTGACAGGATAAATAAAGAGACCAGTTAAATTTGTGTTTATTGATTGTGTTGTATGATAGGAAATATGTTTCTGTTGCCATTGGCTCTATGCTGAAATATCAACAGCCACGAGACCACTTTCAAAGTCAAATACACTTGAGCGGGGCTGCAACAATTAGTTAACAGTCAGTTTGGTGACCATAATTATTCACTGATGCAGAATTTTAATAGTTGGTGATTATATAAAGTTCACTGGAGTCTTCTGTTCGCTGTGTTGTAGACAGTTTTTGGGATTTGAGACTCTCACTAGTGCCAAAACTCCAGTAACTTTTTAAAAGTGTGGAAGTTTACCTGATAGAGCTCATTTAAGCTCACTGTACCAGTAAAACAACAACTACACTTCCTTTTACCTGCTCACACAACATCAAGCTGACCAATCAGAGGCGAGAACCTAAATGCAATGAGATCTAGGAAGCACATTCGACATGTTGGTCATTGATATGAGGAACTGTAAAAAAATATTTCAAACTCCTGATTTACATTTTTTTCAAAGATTCAAGGATTAATACCTTGTTAATGTTTCATATTCAGTGATTGATCACTTTGTGTATTAGACACCTAATAATAACTGATAAACTTATAATGGTATTAAAGGCTAATCTGTTGGGCCACCATCATTCTTGTTAGTGCAACACTATTTTCAGTCAAATTTTTATTTATGTGTAATTTGTTAAGTCAGCTATTCACTTATATGATATTAAAAAGAAGGAAAAATGACATCACCAGGCATCACCATGACCTGAGTTACTCAAGTTTAATTTTACAAGTGTGCACTCTTTAGTTACTTAAGTAAAACAGAGTCCAATCTAGGTATACACACAAAATACTCATGAATAATTGACTCATCAAAAAAATAAACCATAGATTAGACAACATCACAAATAACCATCTGTTGTAGTCCTACACTTGTCTTATTGGGTGTTTTCTTGTCTTTGTTTCCACAGTGACAAATAAGAAACCATCCCAACTATCTATTACCAAGGTGAAGCAGTTTCAAGGATCCACTGCCTTCGCCAAAAGATCAAATTGGACAATTGACCAGCTACGACAGGTCAACGGCATTGATCCAAACAAAGTACGTAACTTTTATTCTGTTTTCTCTGCTATGGATTTTTGTCGTACCATAAAGAGAAAATGTGTGTCTAACAAACTGTTGGTCTCTCTCTCTCCCTCTCTCTGTCCGGTGTCCTCTCCAAGGACAGTCCAGAGTTTGACCTGACATTTGAAAATGCGTTTGACCAGTGGGTCGCTGGATCAGCAGGAGAGAAGTGCACCTTCATCCAGGTTCTCCACCACACCTGCCAGCGCCACAGCTCGGCACGGAAACCAGAGTTTGTCAACTGTCAGTCCAAACTGCTGGGGGGTAAGAAAGTCCAGCTAACCCACTGTGCTCACCGTTCTTTCATAACTATTCTGTTGAAACACAGCCACTCTCTAATGCCAGACTGCCGTCACACTGTGCTGTAAGCCAGTCTGAATCTGATTATGCATGATGACAAGCAGCACCTGGTGTGTATGAAAATGCATGGCTGTTCCAAACAAACAGCATCTGCTGAGTGATCTGCTGAAGTGAGGTCAATGAGGATAGGTAACAATATGTCTCAGCTCTGACACAGATCAACTGGTTTAAAGCACTGATAACAATCATTTTTTAATGTTCTGACATGTTCCATTCACTGCCTGAAGTGTGAGACGCATAACTTTAAATTGCTTTCCCAATAATATTATTAAACATCACAGTGGGGGCTGTGGCAATCCCTTAATTACTGACATTGTTGAAGAAATGTGTGATTATATAAGACAGTCCCAGTTTGAAATAATAACTTCATGCCCTACTAATGAATAACAATAGGCTTAAGAAGCAGGAAGTCATGGCAAAAACAACTCCCAAATGTTTGAGACACCCAAAAAGTAAATAATAAAAGTACATTTTATGTCTATTATCCAGAAAGAGAAATGTTTGGGTGCTGATTCCCTGTATGTGACAGGGTTTGAAGAAGCAGCACCCTCCTTAGCAGCTTAATCAGATATTGATCTGTTTGCCCCCCAACTCCGTCTGTGAGAACAATTCAGCCTCCTGTATTATTCATGGGATTATAAATGGGAACACAGCTTTAAATATCTTTTGCGTAGGGTGTCAATCTGCTTACATATACAAGAGCCAGTTTGTGAAAATTGATAACTACAAAAAAAACACAAAATTAGTTTCATTTGCTGGTATAGAACATCCAATTGTTTTCCAGGGTCTGGTGTTAGTCTCTGCACACAGATTTTGGGGGAATTAATGGTAAAACAGTTGTTTTTTCAAACAGATATCAGTGAGTTAAAAATTGCTGTTTCTTTCTGAAACCCACTGTCCTCCCATTGATAATAAATATGCCCATTTGCTTCAAAATTCTATGAGGTTATCTTGACCTTCCTCCTACACAGATAACCATATTCCATATTTAGCTTGGTTGCACTGACCCTGATGCAAACTATAGTCACAGTCGTGTAGGTGGGGAGGTAGTGGTGCCCCAGAGAGCTCTGAACCAAGAGGTCTTCAGAGTAGGATGGATTGTGCTGTGCAAATGTTACAGATCAACAAACACACCCCCTCAAGTACTGCAAATTAAACTTTGAGCATTGTTTTAAAAGCAAAACAATCCGATGGATGACTGTAAAGCACATTGCACTAACTCGAATGGTTTTGCCTGGAGTTAAAGAATTCCCTCCAAACAAACATTTTGAATATTTAAAGTGGGGTTAATGTGCTTTCCCAGATTTAGGATAGAGATATAGAGCAACAGCGCTGAATGTCCATACTCGATGTATGCTAATTTTCAAAGCACGACATTGTCCCATGTTAAAGAATCTGTCTCTAAACTGCTCAAACGCCCCATCCTAAAAAATACTATGGAATCTTTGTGAGAACTTGGTGGCACTTGGTGTGAATCCTCCGAAAAATACACAATACCCTCTCTTTAACGCTGTCTTAAAGAGCAGGACTTGAGTTTTTGTGGAACAGCAACTTCAAAGATCCACCGATCGACTCTTTGCTGTTTAGTACATCTGAGTATAGACAGGACGACTGATGCTGGATCCTCAGTGAGTATTAGATAGTGGGTTTGATGGATGAAAAATCTGGCAGCTCGCCATGCACAATGTGACAGGAAGAACAGACAGGCTGCCAGGCTGCTGCCAACTCTGTCCACCCCAGTTTAAGTCTCACACCAGTGCAAAACAAAAATCATGACGCTGCTCAGGTGTGGGACCATAACTGTGGGAGACATCATCTACAGAATCCACTGTAATGGCAGCCTCCAGGAAACAGGAGAAGAATAGTTAAGAACATGATTTTGTGGAACAACTATCCATAAATACTGTCTAAAATGACTGATCATGATATAAGTTTGACTCACAAATCTTGGGGGTTGTTTAATCCCTGTGTGTACTAGAGCTGTCTTAACAATATCATCAGTGGTGTATGATGCCAACAGCTTTCCTTTCTTGAGCTTAATCTTACACTGGGTCCCCAGGCTTATTGTGTTACTACAAGAGGTCCTGTCAGTCTTAAGCAGCTCATGGTTACAGGCTGCAGATAGTTGCCAGCGTCTTTATTGCATCTTATTATAAGAGCTGACTTGGTGACTGAAAAATTTAAATCAAATTTATGAATGAACCTCAACCAAGTAGAAACATTTTTAGTATCTCAGATTGTTTTTTTTAATGTATGCTTGTGTCTCATTACATCCATACACACGTTTGTTTGTCAGATGAATGACTGTAAACTGACACTGCAGACATTAAAAACTGTTTTGAAAAACTGAGGAGTAGATGCACAGGCGCATGTTTGTGAACCCTAATGGGGCATGTAATTGGTCAGGATGTAAAAGCAGCTCATCTTCTAATTGCCTTGTTATCAGTGTTCACTCGTGCTGCTGGCCACACTGTTAATAATGTTATGCTCTGATTCTCACCTGGACTTTTCTCTCTCACTGTGAGATAGTTATCGCTTGATTCTACAGGAAAAATGCTAAATCTATGAACAACGAGGATGCGTATAAAGCCCTGGTACTTAGGTCAGGCTTTTTTCCCTGTGATAATGTTAAATGACTAATTCTTAGGGAAGGTTGTCAGGTGTTAGAGCCGTAATCCAGAGTCGTTCTAATTGAGGCTCCCATTATCGTAGCACAAGTAACATCTTTATATGACCCTGCTGCTGATCAGCTTTAACGTGTGGAATTAACAAAGAACTCAACCCCGGACATTTATCCTTCTTTCAAAATCCGTAATATCTTAATCCTTAATTGAGATCCTCTTTAATCCCAAAACTATTTGGTATTTCAATTTCTAAGCTGACAATGACCTTTGATCTGCTCTCATCACAGAAGACCAGGCTGTAGATTCAGTGTTTTTACGCTGCAAGGTCTATTTAAACAAAAAGAGGAAAGAATTTGTTGCACACCACAGCCATCTTCTTAGACAAGGTAAGCTTGTGATTCAGTGAATAAAAAGACCTGAAGTGAATTTTAAATCTATTACTAAAAACAATGTTGGGTTCTCGAATAAATCAGTGCAGCAGTTATGCAATTATTTCCACTAACAAGTGCCATCCTATTATGTTTATGCTAAAGTTTTAATGAACGACTGCATTTATTTGCAATAATTCTCTGTGAAAGCTTTTCCAGACAGGGCTGTGTCCACCAGTCACCTGATACTAAAACACTGGTCAGAGTAAACAAAGAACTTTACTGTTTGAGGTTTATGTAAATCACATTTGTATTGCTTCAATAGTGAGAACAATTCTGAAAGGTTAATTGAAATGCAAAGTCTGGAGTTTCCCTTCTTTTCCAAACTTGAGGCTCATCCAGGGACTTTTGTGACCCACTTAAGTCATTTATAGATTCTTGGTTAATATTTACATATACTTTTGGCTGTACTCCCAGTGAGCGCAAGGTCAAAGTTACCTTGTTTTGTTGTCACAATGGAGACGGATGAGGATACATGTTGAAAGGGTTTCAAGTTAACGTACAAAGGTTACAGAAGTTAGACTCACTCTCAGTTGCTTAAACTGTCTGTTGAACCTAACTTATGATGTTGTACCTTGACTCATCAGAGAAGCAAATGAGTTTATGATGCAACTTATTGACTTTTTATATCAGTAGTGAGTGTAAAGTGCAATATTTGCCTCCACCAGTTTAAAGAGTCTGAAATACTTTGCACACTTCACTCAAAAGGACTCAAAACTTTCATGTCGTGAGTAAGTTAAAATCAAGACAGACAGCAAAACAAAACAGATGTATGTCTTATTTGTGTGTCCGTGACGATAGCTGCGACTGCTGGTGCTGGGAAAGACACGGTCCTCAACCTATGTGCTCAAAAGATAACGGTACATAAAGCATATAAAGAATAGTGCATACGTAATGGTATTTAAAATATAACAGGAGAGTAGTGTTTGATAAAAAGGAAAATGAACAGCTTGCTAAATGATTTGGAAAAAACAGAGAGAAAAGACTATCTGCCCTGTACAATAGGTGTGGAGGTGACCACTGACAAGAGAAGGGGAGAATTACCTGTAACTGCAGGGACAATGTAGAGGAAAGTGATGGGAGAGAAGGCAATTGAGAAATAATAGTTGTGTGTCAGGAGAGCCTAGGGGAAGTGTTCTCACTGCTTGAACCTCTGCTGTAGTTTCCGGATAGTGCTATAGATAATGTCAAGATTTGCATTAATTCATCTGCAGGGGGGTCTCTCTCTGGCAGAAGATGCTGCGAGCTGTATCTCTGCTCCTGTGATGTTGATTCTCATTGATTCATTTCATGTTGAATTTCTGTCTCATTTCATACATGTTACCCTTATTCATTACTCCATTGAAAGTACCAGGTTGCATAGGTTCTTTTCGACTTTGCTTTCTTTAGTGTTAACTTACCCTTCTGGGTTTCTGAGCTGTGAAAAGCAACTGCTACAAAGTAGCTTGAAAAGAAGGTTTTGTTTTCATTCTTCTGATATAACCTTGATGAAAGGAATTTTATCAAAACCCAACAGCGGATCGAGATTAGAGAAGGAATGCTTTGTATGACTGAATGATTTTCTTTTTTGGCCTTGGCCTTTGAGTCAACATGATGATTTAATGTGTGAAACTTCTTTTTTGTACTTAAAAGATTCATACCTCCAAGTCTTAGAGCAGAACTATCTATTCATTCTGTTACTTTTGAATGGAAAAAAGACCTTTCAACCTAGAAAAACTCAAGTTATGTAGCTCAAACTGAAAATTGCATCAAATAAAAGAGTTTGGTATTTGTCATACTGGATGCCTGCCAAAGTTGAGACAATTTGTGGAAGCAGGAAAACAACAGAACAGAATAAGAAGTTATACTTTGTTAATCCCTATGGGAAATATATGAATGTATGATTTTACCCAGTCATTGATTACACAAACAGAAACCTGTTAACATAAATTAACGAGATGTCAGAGTTACTCGGCTACGTGAACTTGGCATGAAAAGTAAGGAATTTGTATTTGGTAGATTATTACTTCATACTAACAATGCTTCTTGGAAATAAATCTTATACCATGGAAAAGCCTAAAAAATCCACTTAACTGCTGTATGAACTAAGTTTACAGTGTTTGCTTGTTATCAACTACTCATCACTTAACATCCTGGAAAAGTGATCTTGGGCAAAGGAAAGTCGTGTTAAAGGTCAATCATTTTCTTCCAAAACAAATGCATGTTTTTCCAAAGGTCTCATTCTCATGATGGGTGGGTCAAAGTGCTCATGGGACATGTAGTTTTTACCCTGGAAAAACACTACAGATTCGGGTAAAAGTATCACTGCAATCAGTGTCGAATAGTTGTCACAGCACCTTTAAATGTTGCCCCAAGGAACAAGCACTAACTAACAGTGGAGCTGAGCAGAGATAATCAACCAAACAAAAATTTTTGTTACTTTTTGTCCCAAATTTATAAATGAGCAGCCTGAGGAGAAGTTAGGAGGTGAAGTGGCACCTCCAGCAAACCAGAACAATTTCCAGTCTTTGGTACTTCAGACACCCTCCAGTTCCTAAGCCAAGCACATATAAACTGAGCTACACATGCCCCATTTTTAGTTTTTAAGAAATGAAACTTAAGTATCTAATGAGCAACAAGATGCTTTTACGCTGTGTTGCTTCACTGCAGCAGAAACAGTGGAAACAAAGTTGAATATAACTGCATTTAGCTGCTGCTCTAGAGTCAAGAGGCTGTTGATGAGATTGGGATCATTCACAGAAACCCTTCAGAGAGTTGCTCATGTGTTTCTCTGGTCTCCTGAAGCCCTCTGCTGATATCAGGGTAATAAGAGAACACTTTGATGGTACTTATTGGAGGGCTGACAAGTATGTGCTCTCTAATACTCAACAGAAAGTCCACTTGGACAAACTCTCCCTCACATATTGTGCCTCGCAGCATTAGCACGGTGATAATATGATCAGAGTGAAAATGCTAAAGGCAGATCTTTTTGTGTAGGTGTGTTTTGTTCTGGAATTGAATTATCTTATCTAATAAATGCCATATGCTCCCAGAGTAAAAGTGACTGGCTTTCCAAAGTTTAGAAGTATATCCAACATGCTCCTGTTGATAACCATCAGCTTATTTTCACTCCAGCCACTGCAGCTCAGTCTGTAATCTACTGCTTACACAGTAAAGAAGTGGACTTCAAATGAACTTTCCCTTTCCTTGTTATGTTTGTTTTTCTCTAACTTTATACTTTCTGGAGTGTTTTGTTGCCAGAAAACAAGTTCTCTTTTGTTCTTTCTTCATTGTTCAACAACACCGTGCTTATAATGATTTCAGGGGGTATAGCAACAAAATTCCTCCTGCATTGTTGAGAGAGGCGTGTTAGGGATGGACAAAAGTTTGGCCTCTTTCTATGGGACCTCAAAGATCTTTTTCAGCACGATTTTTCAGGAGAAACTTTTGCCTCATTAAAAATCTGACACTTTTAATACCAGTGAGCTTCCTCAGAAACTTCACCCCTTCATCTCAGCTCATTACAATGACGCCTGATCTGCTCACCACGGTTAAGACTCAGGATCACAACACCACATAATCTACTCCTACACATGTTTCATTCAGTTCCTGATGCTGCAGGCTCCCTCGCATCATCTCCACCCTGCTTTCTCTGTAATTACATTCTCCACTGGGGGAGCCCACGCTGCAGCCTGCTGCTGATCAATGAGAAGAAAAGCACTAAAGAAAAGAGAGGGTGTGCAGACAAACAAAGGGAGATGTTCTCTGTGTGCACTGTGTGCAGGGGTGCTGTGAGGGTGGGGATGATTGAAATATTACTCTTTTGGCTCTGCAGGATGGAAGCATTAAAAGTCATCTTTGTTAAGGTGAAAAAGTTTGATCCTTTTTGTAACAAATATTCAACAGAGGTAGAGCGGCCTAGAGCAAAGTAGGATAATTGGACTTTAGATGTACTTTGCCAATGGCTACAAAGTTCCCAGTTAAGAAAGTTACCGCTTCATTAACATTGCAGCAATTGATTGTCAATTTAGATTTTGTTTAAGGGGACTGTGAAGACGATCTGTTTAAAGAGGATTGCTGTAACACCTTTGGCTGGGGCAAAGACTCCACTTCCCATGAGCACTTGCGCATACAATGTCATGATGACATGACTCTAAGCAGGCATGTGTTTGTTTTGAAAATGAATGGAGATCAGATCTTCTTTTTAAGATTATTTTTCTTTGTTAATGACAGCTTTTTACTATATACAAAGCGACGAGGTTATGTGTTCATCAACAGCTACGTAGCACTGTTTTTTTTTTTGTGACAGCAAGCAGACTTTACAAGTTTGTACTTACTTGTAATGTTAGCAAATCTTTCTCATGTCCTGCAAGTGCATATCTACCAGACAGATCAAACCTAACCTCACTCTTTAATTTATTGATCGACTCTCAAGTTTGAACAGACCGCTGTAGTATATGGGTTGTAGTGAACATTATCACTAACAGCTCAACCTGTGTTTTAACCCCCTAGACAGGGTTTATCCTTTGGCTGCTCTTTCACTCTAATGTCTTTTTATTTTGTCAAACAGTCCAGCTCTTGTGTCTACCATTACAACAAAATAAATTCAAGAAATTGCTTTCAGCAGAGAAAAATACAGATCTATTGTCTCACTACTAAACTTGTTGCCATATAGACTTCATAAATCAATATGAGCCAGTTCAGCCCGATCAGGAAGTTGAGAAATAGCATGTAAAAATAACTAATTTTTGTGCTGACAATGTCATTTTAAGTTGTAGATTACGATCAGACATATTTCAAGAAGTGAGACTTTTTCAAGATCACATCCAAAGTCCTCACAACCCCTTCAAGAAAAAAGGATTTTCTGTTGTTATTATATTATATTATAAAAGCATGTGTCTCAGTTCCTACAGTTAGTGTAGGTGTATGTATGAACATTTTTATATGTTTCTGTGTGTCTTTGTTCTCACAAACTGCCTCCACTTTATCAAGTAACAATTTTTAGGAAGGAACACCATCTGGCCTCACCGTCTGCTCTCAAGCCGTCCCAATTATCTGTCACTCAGCCTACCTGTCTCCATGCTGCTGGACAGAGACTCTCTATATTGCAGTTTCCTGTGGGAGCAGATAAAATCTGGCTTGTCACGTCTTCATACACTCCAAACTTTGCTCCATCCACTCTTTCCCCTCTAACTTATTTACTGTATATTTGAGGATATAGATTTAAAAAAAAAATCAAATCTAGCTTCTCCTCAGATGGAATTTGTTGTTTGTTATTCTCTGCTTGTCCACTTTTTGGAGCTAGAGGCAGGAGGAGACTGTTTGGGTTTACATTATTTATTGCAATAACTAAAAATTGATAAAGGCAGACATCTGGCAACAGCTATGTTGTCACTTCATTTACAATAAGTCATCAGGATTTTTCCTCTGCACATGGCACAATCTCCAGGCCACACACACCGTCAGCAGGCAACAACTTTAACATCTATTCAGATTGTTTCCAAAACTAATGTGCTGTTTTCACATTCATCAACATAAAATGCACCCATCTGAAACAATGCATCTGCACAGCCGATAAAGAGAAAGCGCCTTGAAGATTGCGGTCTTCAGTCTGCCGGCGAGTGCAGCGCGTAACAGCAGCACTCCCGACGTGCGGTAGATTAATGGCTTGTCAGTGGAAACATCCGCAGGGCTGCCACAGCTATCGGAAGATGTGTTTTCTGTCTTATATCCACCACCGGGTCTCCAGGGCTGCCCGTGCAGCCAAGCATATATCCTCTCTTTATTACTCTACAGTTAAGGAAAGCGAGGAGTAATTGCAGGGCCAGCTACAAGAGTTCACAACTGAAGGGAAGCAGTGCAGGATACCAACAGGGATGATACTTCTTTCAAAAGAGACAATAAATCAGGAGTTGCTTGTCTTGCTGTTCCTCCCTTTGAAGTTTGAAAAGGTTAATTTCACTTGATCTTTCCTTGAGGTAAATTCACTTTGAAGGAATCTCATTAGCCCACGTCCCACCTGATATATGCCATTTACCGTCTCATGTCTCAAACTATTAGAGCTGATTAAACTAAGCATATCCTGTGTCACCTTCTTTACATTGTATTTTAATGTTTTTCCCACTGCTCTTCTCAGTTCTGTTGTATGCTCCAAGAGTAATCATCTCTTCCCCTCTTGTCTTTCCTCTTCTCTTTTATGCTCCACTTTTGCCTCTTTATCTACAGGTAACAGTATACTACACTCGGCTGCAGACAGTGTGACGAGCGCCGTACAGAAGGCCAGCCAGGCTCTGAATGAGCGTGGGGAGCGATTAGGTCGCGCCGAGGAACGCACCGCAGACATGATGAACAGTGCTGAACAGTTTGCCGTCACTGCGCACAAGGTGAGGAGATACACATCACAATTTACAGCCACAGGGTGGGCTTACAGTATGTCATCTCACACAGTCATGACTTCAGAGTGATTATGAACGCAGCCATAGGATCAACCATTTTACTTAAAGCTAATGGTATTAAAAGAGCCTCTTAGTTGTGCTGCTCACTGTTCTCCAAAGATGATAGCTCTTTTCCTCCTCTCCCCTCATTTCCCCTCTCTTTCATTTCTCTGCAGGGTGTTCCCTCATCCTCCATGTATCTCACATCTCTTGTTTTTCAAGAAAACTAATTGCATGCTGTTTAATGAGGCTATTTACATAATATCATTTTTTTTACTGCAAGACTCAAAAAAATCTATTGCCTTGTAATGAGCACACCTGATTATGCTCATAGCTGTCTTTCTAATAGCACGCAGTATATCAGACGCCCCTGTGCTTTCAGCTTGGCTTCTCCTGTCACACTGTTAGCGCACAGAGAGACAAGAAGCATCCAAAGTGGGATGTCGATGACTTTAATGGCCCTGCGATCCACTCGCTATTAAAATGACTGTTTTTTATGCATAATGTGATACTAGTGATGGTGGGGTAATTGAAAGACGTTTGGAGAGCCATGCACAGGCCTCTTGCTGCTCACAGATGAGCTCCCCTGCGGTGATGAATTACAAAAACTGTGATATGCGCAGAAAAGTGCTTCAGCTCTGGTGGTTTCAGCAGAGAAACTCACATGAAAAATCTCTCATTTGCTGCAGTCTCTCATTTCACTTACTGCCATTAACATCCATAGATTGTTTCTCAATGTATCATTCATCTTTCTCATTGTGATCAAGACTCATCATCTGACATGTTTGAAGCTCTCTGTTAAAAGCAGAAGATAGCCTTCAAGATGAAGAGCTGAGTCTTTTCATCTGCACATTATACATCACATTCTTGTCAGTAAAAGACTCTAAAAGATTCTTTGACTTCATCAAGTCATCTTTCTGAGTTATATGTAGAGCCCTGAATGCTTCAGATTATAACCAAATGAAGCTAATCTTCTCCACTGTGACAGGGTCACCTTGACTCTCTATATTCAAGTTCTGCTTTTGGCACCTCACTTTCCTACAGCAGCCGCTTGAGCTTTACAGCTCTGTTAAATCTGCTCTCATCTCTGGATGCTGCTTTGCTGCCCCCTGTTGTTCAGTTTGCAGAATTCAGCTCTTCTGTCTTTTGTAACAGGATTCAAACTCGCTCTGTTGTCTTTTTGTATTTGCAATTTCGTCATATCCTATTGCTTTGTCACATCAAGCGCCTTGTTCATCCCTCTTCTAATCTACCTGCTGAGCCATTTAACCCTTCAATGTTCCTTGTTATTATGTATGAAAAATACAAATCTAGACCTCAAAGTGCCTTCAGCACCATAGTTGACTTTTGTGAGCAGCCTTTTCTTCCTTGTTGAACTATTCAATGAAGTCAGATCTCTGGCTCATGTTTCCTCATTTCATTCACCATGTTTCATGTAAAACAGCTGGTGAAACTTCAGTTCGTATTTTTTCTTGTTGAAAATCGTTTTGCTGGTGGGATTATTACAAATCTTGCCATATTAATTCTCCACCCCCACCCCAATTTTCCCACAGCTTGCCATGAAGCACAAGTGTTAAACCACTGCCAAAACCAACTAGGGGGGAGGGGATCGACAAATCGTCAGTCGCTGTACAGGAGAAGGATTCCAGATTTTATTACTATTCCAAGTTCTAATATAATTCCTGTGTGTTAACGATGTTAACATATACATGTTTCTTGGCGTTGTGTTCTGATGCATCTTCGGATGGTGACGCATCGAGCAGAAGGGGGAAAAGGAGAGGTAAACAGTGCTGCAGCAGAATGTTTCGTGCTTCTGTTTGCCAAAATAAAACCCTCAGCTGTGGCTGTATTTAATAACCTCAGACACTGAAAACACTTACATTTCTCAGACACTAATGTGAATTCACACACGCTGATAAGTCATTATTAGCAATTAATTCAAGGCAAGCAGCAGCTTGTCTTGCAGGTTATTAATTGTTCAAAGGTAATTAATGAGCACTGCAGTGATCCTGCAGTCTGATGTGAGTAACAGATCGATGTGAAACACAAACAAACCTGAAGTTAACCGGAAGTAACCAAATGATTCCACAGAGTAATCACATCTGTGGGTAAAAATAACATCAACTCCTTTATTGAACATTAGATCCAAATTTTGAATTCTTTCTAATGCTTTTCAAGAAAATATGTAATTCATCAGTCACTCTGTGGACTTATTCATCATTTCAAAATGTAAGAAAAAACAGTATTTATCAAATTGTTTTCAACATTTATTTCAGGAATTGCGTATGAGACTGAAAGGAGCACTAGAGGGAGACTTTACCTATAACAGTGAAGTATAATATATTGTCTGTCAGATTTGTCTAGCTTTCAAATACAACCAAAACTACATTGTCTACATTTGCCAACATTTTTGAATTGTACTTGAAAAACTGTGTTTTAAAAATAAGCTTTTTAAAGTGAAATAATTTATGTTTTTTGGGGGCGTGAGGGAGCAATTCAGTAAACCAGCTTCTGCGTTGTAAAGGCTAAACTTGTAACTCCACAGCACTATATCTCGATGTTGGTAGAACTAATCAGTCCCATAGATGTGGGACGTTTAAATTACTCCTAGCTGTATCTCAACTGCACACATTCAGTGATTCATGCTTTCAGTATAATTTGGGTTGATGTTTCCACAGGTAGTTACAGGGCAAAGTGTCTTACATGTGTGTAGCAGCAGTGTGTAGTTGTGTGTATTTTGTGTCACTGCACTCACACTGACTGTAACTCTGGCTTCCTCACCTCTAAGACACCACCATCACAATCGAGATGTATTTGATTTGTTTTTTATATTTTGAATTTTATATTTCATATTGTTACAATGCACCGACAACCTTATCTTGCAGAGCACTGTTGAGTTCACAACGAGACGTTCCAGTTGCCTAATTGTTATTGTGCTTGTTATCCTCTTTAACACTTTGGATGTTTTATCGTTTTAATAAAAAGACGTACAAAAAAACTGTGTCCTTTTAATGTTCAGCTTTGACAGTTCCATCAAACAAGGGAACAAGTTGTACATGTGTTTTCATGGGTGTTTATTATGGATATTGCATTTATGTTTTTTACTCACATGGATTTTCTTGACTCATTAATAATAATCTGCCAAAAGCTGATGTGATTTTTCCCTGTAGTGCTGCTTCAACAATGCTCACATCACTCTGGTCTCACCTCCCCATCATAGTGAATGATGTACAATAAAGTCACATCCACAATCAGAATAAAATGGTTCTTTATGGGTGCCTTTTGCTGTTTACCTTTCACCTGTTTTGTGTAACAACATGACTTAACATGGACAAAAACATTGTGACGTCTATCCTTTTATAACTCTGTATTACGTTAAACTTAATAAGCATCCTCAGAGCATTTGTCTCCCTTTATACTGGTCATGTTGTCCCTGAAAATGAATAAGGCTTTAATCAATCTTAGAAATCAAAAGTTGCCATTAAACAACAAAAGTGTCAAGTCAATAATTAATGGTCTGAAGGGAAAGAACTGAAATGATTTATAGTCCTACACCTCCAAAAACCCTTCTCCCTACAATAATAAAAGGCAGTTGCCTTACATTGGCAAAGCTCTCTCAAAATCTTATTCGTCTTAAATTAATGAGACCTTCTCCAGTTTTGAACGGCCACTTTCTCTAAGGTCTGTTTTCTCTATAAAGAGTAAAGGCTGTAGACTGCTTAAAATAATGGGCAACATGACAGCTTTCCAAAACTAAAACCAAAAAAGTTGAAACCCCGTACTGACAACTGTAGAATTCTGTCTGCCTCATGTTAACAGACAAGGCAAGGGTTAAACTTAATTAACATGATAGAAATCATGAAGCTCCTGCCTAACGTAAAAGCTAGTTTCTGTTCTACTGATTTACATCCAATTATCTAATTTTCAGACAGTTTAGTTTAAAGCTCCCATGAAAACAGTGATGCCTCTTTATGACCTTCAGCAGCAAACCCCATCACCATCAAAGAGACTAACAGCTATCATATTTTACATTTTATGTTATGTAATCTCTTCAAAGGGGGTACATTTCAAAGGAAGCATTTGACAGCATAGAAAAAGCCATTTTGTACTTTTTCAACAGAAAATGTTCCTATCCATATAGACCCCATTTAGGGTATGTCGTGACTACATTTTTGTCCAAATAATCCTCGGTTGTGTGGTCTTAGTACAACCATTTGACAGAATTCCCACAGTGATTAATGAGAAGAGCAGACGGGGAAGAAGTCATCCTCTTCTGAAGGCATGTTTGATCACAAGAGTTTCTGTGAAATCTTGTGTCTGAGTCCGCCCCTGTAAAACCTTTACCACAAATGCTGTTTTGGGGTCTTATGAAATTGTCGAGTGTGTGTTCAGAGGATCATTCTTTTTTTTTTTTTAAAGTTATTTTTTGGGCTTTTCATGCCTGTAATTGATAGAGGAGGAAAGTGGATGTAGGAGGAAAGGGGGAGAGAGTGGGGAGTGACATGCAGGAAACAGGCCGCAGGCTCTATTCGAACCTGGGCCACCCGCTCAGGGGCGAACCTCATGGTGCGCGGCCTAACCCACTAGGCCATCTGTGCCTCAGATCATTGATTTTTGAACCAGTCATAACTGTCCTTGCATGAAATCAGCTAAGAGATAGGAGGTATCACTTTGTCAACAGGGGGCAACAAATTCAATGCAAAAGGAACGTTTAGCTTTAAAAACATTACTGGTAAATGTTTGTAATGTTATGATTGGCAGCTATGCCAAGAAATGTGGCTGTTCAACACTGAGGGTATGGTGATGACTTCAAACTGACCCAATAATGTTTCTCTATGGGCTGTGGCAATATGAAGTGCATATGCCATTGTTCAAAATTTGTGATATGATTTATTTAAGGGGCTCTTTTAACTTTTCTTACTGCTCAGACTCTTCTGTGCAAACTTTTAGCACCTGCTTTTGGGGGTGGTTTGGCACCACTTTTGATCACCTCCTAGCTTCAATACTACCCCCGAAGTATAGTAGGTTGAATGTGTCATTCATCCTTTTTACAATCAGTAGGAAAGCCTCATTTGTCAGTTGATTACATTGACTTGAACATTCAGATTAAGATAAAACACACTTTTTGTTTTAATTAAACCCAATGCTCAAAGTTAAAGGCACTAAGGCTGGGTGAAATGTATTACTTTTTATTGAATTAGTCCTTGGCCTTTTCATCCCCATTATAGTACATGCCCTTATCTGTCAAACTCCTCACTCTCAATCCAAGCTAAGAAGTTCACAAACTAAATATGAATGCAACATTAAGGGCCTCCTTAGAAATATAAAAGCTTGCACCAAGGAAAAAAAGTTGTCCCTTCGTAGTAATGATGCTGTTGCTTTCTTACCCAATTTCAATATACATTTAAACTATCCATCGTAACTCTAGCCTAGCATGCAGATTTCATGATTAATGCTGTTAAGTTTTGGTCAGTGGACTTATTTAAGTGGAAGAGTCAACTGAGGGCACATTAATCACATCAAAACATCTGCGTTACAGTCTCCTACCCTGCCACCTTAGTTGTATTCAAATATCACAACTAACGATGTGGAGCAGTCCGTTGAGCAGAGAGGCAGTGAGCCTAATAGCAGTGCTGAAATGTATGATCTATAGCTTTTTAATGCTGCAGGAGGAGGGGAAGTCAGTACCTCATAAAAGCCCTGGTGCAGATCTCAGCTGCCATTACTCAGTCTGCCAGCTTCTGTGAATCATTCCTGGCCCCCTTTTTAAAACCACCTCTAATCTCTCTGCTCCCCTCTTTCTTTCCCTCCCAGCTTTAACTACACTGAGCTCCTCAAATTCAGCACATGCATGGGAGATTATTTGTCTCTGACAATAAGACTTGTTCACAGTGCTCAAATACATTTCAACCTTTATATATTCTACATGCACCGCAATAGAGGATGAATAACTGTTTATCAACACTAGAGGGTGCACTCGCATTGCATTAACGCCCATTTACTCGTTCAGCGAGCTTTATTGCTCAGTGGTTTATTGATCAGTTGAGCTGATTATTAGTGTCTAATTTTAGTGCAATGTATACATTGATTGTAGGCTGAAGGCGTGAGTTAAAGCCTGATTGAAAGCTTTTTAGAACCAGTAATTGCTACATTGAGTGTCTGACAGAGACTTGAGTTACTGTGGGGTAGAGCATGTGGGCAGTGAGGCCATTAAACATTTTCCCATCATTCAGAGGGAGCACAGCACATGCCTGTGGAAAATGCTGGTGAGATTCCTGAATTTGCTATGTCAGTTTTTTATGATCAGTTTCTGTCTAGCTGATCGATAGTAACACTACACTCGCCTGTCCACTTTACCAGAATGGACCCTATAGATTTAAAATAGTCCTTGAAACATTCCTCAGAGAAGACAAGACCAAAACTAAAAAAGTCATTATAAGTTTTCTTTTAATTACAAGGTGTCTGCAAAACTTTCAAAGCACAACATGCAAAATGATCAAATCTCAAAAAAATGTTTCATAGACAGACTGTCAACCGTTATCTAAATTCCTACATTCAACAGTTTTACAGCTTGTTTTGTGGACACAAAAATCTGCTGATAGTTTCGTCTTTTAAAACTGAATTCTATCCCACAAAAAGATCTTATTTTAATGTCTGCTCACTTGATAAAACAAATTCAAGTGCCACAGTAATGCAGTGCTGTTTGAATAAAGATATGCTTTGCTGAAATAGCTATCTACAACATACATACAGTAGAAGTAAAGATATTTCAAACACCATTTCATTAATATTCCAGCTCTGAATTACACACACTCAGAACAGTGCTGTGGGTAACATACTGTTGGTATTTACTTCTTGATTGAGCTAAAGACCAAACAGTGTCCAGTCAGGTGTCACCTTCTCGGCTGCACCCACATGAATGTCAGCCAGGGAGTCAGAGAAGCTTGGCGGCTGCCTGGCTAACTAACTGGCTGGCCTGCTGGCCTCAGGGCAACTGCTTTTCTAATCTGCCAACCTCCTCAAAGCTCCATGAGAGTAATTACAAGTTACACCCAGAGGTGAGGAGGCTGAATGGATTGGGACTGCACCTCTATTTCTCATTATCGCATACAAATCTCTGCAATGATTTCCAAGTAGTCCTATTAGTCAGGACTGGCTCTTACCCCCAAAGTCAAAGTTTAATAACTGCAGCAGGATATTGCCTGTGTCCCTCGGGTGTTTGGGAAAGTGTGATCCAAAGGATTGTGACTGGAAAGGAGCAAACTGTTTCCACTGAGGGAAAGTATTACAAAACTTTATGAAATATTTCAGAACAGCTCTTCCTCAATGTAAAACATACAAACAGCCTAAGATGACCCTTTTATGTTTATGTTACAAGTGTCAGGGTTTTCAAAAAGAGTGATGTCTTTTTAAATATTACTTCAAGCTACAGTTGATTTAACATGAAAACTCTCTGTATCAGCAATTTCAGCTAATTCATCAATAATATGAAGCTTTTAATGGCTAGTCATCCCAAGATGATAAATCACACAAAGAACCATTACCCCTGTTCAACATCAATTAATCTCATACTGTAGGTTCTTACAGCTTTAGCATATCTGCTAATCAGATTCAGGAAGTGCACTTGTGAAATTTTATTGGATGAAACAAGGAGCTGCATGTGTGACCTGAACATCTTTACCTTTGTTGTCTTGCTTCTTTTTCATTTTGCTGCAGTGCCGCTTCAAACACTTGATGCTGCTACATTTCAAAGACAAGCTCACCTGCTTTGCCACCTGATCATGCTGCCCTACCTTGGTTGGCTATGTGGAGAAAATACTTATGAAGCAGAGTTCAGCCTATGAGCCTCGCGATCCCTCGCGGCACTTACACAAATCTCTACCTTTGTGCTATAATCTTATTTTGCATTGTTTCTGCAGCTGCTGTCTATTTTGATTTATCTTGACTCATTCCGTGGATCTGTGTTCATGTGCATGAATGTCTCCTTTACAGTGTAAGTTTGCTTCTTTGGAAATTCATCTTGAACACTGCTGCCGTTGTGATGCTGCGTCAGCTTGTTTCAACGAGACACTAACTCTTAGTTCTTCCAAGGGGGGAAACCAACAGGGGGAACTAAGTCTGCTGTGCTGAGCTTGGTGTATTTGCAAGAGGAGATGAGATGCCTGTAAGCATAAAACACACACCAGATTAGAGGCCAAATATCGGATATATAAATCTGTTATTAGACAGACTCTATTTTATTTTAATACTGACATAAAAATACTCAACTGCAACATAAAGTAAGGAGAGTTTCAACCAGATATATGTAGCACCAGCTTATTTTGCAGATTGTGAAGAGGCAGTTTAGAGTGCTTTCCTGCTGCATGCACCGAGTGTACAACCCCAATCCCAATGAAGTTGGGACGTTGTGTAAAATGTAAATACAAGCAGAATGCAATGATTTGTAAATCTTCTTCAACCCATATTCAATTGGATACACCACAAAGACAATATATTTTATGTTCAAACTGATAAACTTCATTGTTTTTGTGCAAATATTTGCTCATTTTGAAATGGATGCTTGCAATACATTTCCATCATTTACCATCGTGTTTCATCACCTTTCCTTTAACAACACTCTTTAAGTGTTTGTGAACTGAGGACACTAATTGTTGAAGCTTTGGAGCTGGAATTCTTTCACATTCTTGTTGATGGACAACTTCAGTTGCTCAATAATCCAGGGTCTCCATTGTTGTATTTTGCGCTTCATTGCGCTACAGAGCCACGCTGTTGTAACAGGTGCAGAATGTGTCTTGGTTTCATTGTCTTGCTGAAATGATCATGGACATCCCTGAAAAAGACGTTGCTTGGATGGCGGCATGTGTTGCTCCAAAACCTGGATGTAGCTTTCAGCATTGATGCTGCCTTCACAGATGTGTAAGTTGCCCATGGCGTCATGCTCTTGTTTGAAACATGAAAGCCAACTTTATAATTTGTAGCTTAGTTTATCAGTCAGCTACATTTAGTGCTACTCACAGCTTGGTGCTCTTAGACGTATGGGTGCTGTGTAATGCTGGTGAATCCTGGTTCTGTCCTGCCAGTGCTCATCTACCAAGCAGAGCAAACGTAAAGACACTCTTCATTTTATTGATAGCCTCTCAGGTTTTATAGACCACTGCAGTATAACTGTTGCATGTGGGTTAGAATAAACATGATCACAAACAGCGCAGCATGTGTTTTAGCCTTTGGCTTGTGTTTGAGCATTTCTTCTGCTCTTCTGTCCCTTTTCTGTCGGGCAGCCAAGCTCCAGTGTCCACTATTACTACTAAATGAAGAAACTGTTTTGAACACAGAAATACACACAGAAACCCTTTCTTATTGCTAAACTTCATCAGCTAGCTTGGTGTTGTTGTAGAGACTTTGACTTGCCATAAATCAATCTGGTCCAGTCTGAACTGATCTGGAAGCCAGGAGTAAGTGCTTAGCAGTAACATAATTTCAGGGCTGATAATATCATTTCAAATGGGGGCTTATGATCAGGTAAGTATCTAGAGTTGAGACTTTTTCAAGATCATTAGAAAGTCCGCTCAGTCCCTTTAAATGTGAAACCAAAACAACTTGGTTGAAAGATAAATCTGGATAATGAACTCTTCTTATCTTTGCATAGACAGAGTAAGGACACAAAGTTCACTGTCCAGTCACATGACCACAACATGCTCACAGGAGATTATTGTTTCTGTAACATCTGCGTAACAACAAAAGAAACCACTCGATTTTATTGCAAGGAGGATGCAGAGACTGAGCGTTGGTGCTGAGGAAGTCACCTCAGTGCCCTGCCCACCGTGACTTGGCAGATGTGAGGCGAGGCGAAGTGCACAACAGCTGCTCGCTCTAAATCGGGCCTCCCGTTCCCCCCTCTGCCTTTGAGTTCCCGTGGAGTGCAATGTCAGGCGAGCTCGAATCATCATTCATTATCCTGATATGAATCTGCCTCCCTCTTCTATTATACAATCTATTACAGCGTTTCTAGTTTTTTCTGTAGAAGGGGATCGAAATTTAAGAAGACAACCTTGCGTCTTCCACACAGTGTACAATCTACATTTGTTTAAGCATAGATTTGATTAATGTTTAATTCTCCAATTGTGCGTTGAAAATTCATGCAAAATGCAAAAGATATTTTTAACTGAAGAGAAACATTTTTTATTTCTCACTTTAGGATCCTGTTGAAAATGACTCTGGATGTTGAAGACAAGTGTGATAGGGGAAAAAAAAATCTGCAGTGACCCACTTCCTTGTGGACCCTGTAGGATGCCATTTATGTTCACAGCACTGTATACACAGGATTATTGTGTTACACAGAGGCAACACATTAGGGATGCATGCGTAAAAGGAACGATCCTCAATGATGAAGCCTTACAAAACATGTCTCCTCATGATTACTCTTCCACCTTCAAGCTGTTGCAAACACCATATAGGGAAAAGGAAATCATCTCCTATGTGTGTCTTTGTGCGCCGTGTGACGTGGTATCATTACTGGTCCAGCAGCCACTCCTGTAGTGTTTCCAGCTGTTAAGATATTGACTGGACTGAAGAAACCGATTGGCTTCAAACCAGCACTGACATGCAATCTTTCCCTCTTCTGGGACCACTCAATGCTCTCCCCACATCACATGGGTGAGGTGATCATGAGAGTCAGTCTGGCTCTTTCAAAGACATATATCAAATAGGGTGTTCCTGCGGTTCAAGGAGGGTGCACACAGCTGTTTCGCACCTAAAGATGCAGACCTGAGCTCCACTGTGTGTGAACCCTTTGATGCAGCTCTGAATCACACCACAGAATGACTCATCGCCTCTTCAAAGTTTGTGCTGTATCAAAAACTCAGAGACCTCTAATGATGCATTTCTAGAGCCTTGTGTGAAAACAAGCCAACTTTTCACTCCATCTGTATTTTGAACAAAGTTTGTATGAAAATACACTATTTTAACATTTCTGTTTCCTTATCTGACCATACTTTGCTAAATGTGCTTTTGATATCTTTATATCTGCATCACTTACAACCCTGTAAATGAAAACTACTGCACATTACTGTATTACATGGCCTCAACACTCTTAGAAACTGAACAAAAAAACCTGAATTAACATTTGCATTAACTATAGCTGCCTTTTAGTTTTACTAATTGCACTAAGCATCCTCGTGTCAGTTCCAGTTAGTCTCTGTTTGCATTGATCCGTGAGCACAGACTGATTGAAATTCTGCCCGTATCGTGAGTGTGTTTGTGTTTTGAAAGGAGAAGGCATAATCAATTCAAACATGGTCAAGCTCAATACTATCCCAGCCGGAGTCCTCCTCTCATTAGTCCTGGTTATGTTGCCTTTGATAGCTCTGTTTACCTTTGAAGGAATCTCAGATGCAAAATGTGTTTTGAAAGGGAAATTCCTGACCGATCGTCTTTCCGAGAGTCGGCAGGCCATCAGTATGCAGACAACGCCCTACAGTTTTGCAGTGCATGCTGCGTGAAGCCTCCAAATCACAGTGGAATATGCAGGAGGGAGGATTCATAACAAAATCTGTCACTTCCTATTTGTCTATGATACATCACTGCAGCCTTTTTAATATTCCCCAAATTCCACCAGAGGATTGGGAGGTAGCAAGGCGAGTTATTGTGAGTCTGGTCTTTTTGTTGTTGTTGTTGATGGTGGTGGTGCTGTGTCCGGGCCAGAGGTAACTGCAGTGTAAAGCCGTGAAGCAGCAGGAGTTTGTATCTGTCTCTCTATCGACATGGGAGATTTATCTTCTGGGCAAAGAGGCGGCGCCCAAAACTGTGTATCAGCAAAGTAACGACAAGCACCGCACTGACACCAGGGGGCAGCAATTAACATGCATTAATCACATCGATTTAGGCTTCATCTCCTCTGGTTAGAGCTCCCTCTCTCTCTCTCTCTCTCTCTCTGCTGCACATTCTCACGCAGTGAATCAGCCTCACACACCTAACCAGCTATTTATAGCTGACACTAGTTCTGCTCAGGTTAACGTGTTAATTATGGTCTTATTGTAAGTCTCCAATCACTGTTTCACACAAAGAGGAGGAAGTCAGAAGACAACTTGTAAAAGAACTGTCTTATCTTTTCAAAGGGAAAATCCAGCTTTAAAGTCTGAAGCCAAACACCATATCAGTAATATTTGTTTTCATTAATGTCTGAGCAGTTTTCTTGTCCTCTCCATGCCCTCCTGCCTCTCTTTTTGATCAGTCACAGAGGTACAGTGTACATTCCCATGTTTCACCACTAAGGGGCACTGCAGCTTAAGCTGACTCCTGTGGACCAGGAGAACCGGCCGCAACCGTGTCAGCTGCTCGCCTTTAGTGCCAGCCCCTAAAAGTTACCCAGGATGCCTAAATTTGCTGAGCTGTCTCCACCTTCCTCTTTCTCTCTCTCTCTCTCTCTCTCTCTCTCTCTCTCTTTCTACCGCAATACGACTTTTCCTCCCAACTCCCAGAGAAACTTCTCTCCATCCTACTCTTCCTACTATCCCCTCATCCTATTTTGCTCCCCCCTTTTTTTCTCATGTGCTGCACTCCCTCTCTTGCTGTATCTTCTTTTTCTTTCTTGGAGGCATCAGGTTCTTTCCAGCTGTAGTCAATCTAATCCCTCTAATTCACTTAATCAAATTTTCTGGATATGGTCACACTGCTGATCTCCAGTACCGGTCCTCCGAAATCTCACTTGTATGCTGATTTTCTGCTCAAATCCCCCCAAGCCTTCACTTTCCCACTTGTTCCCGTTACTCATAAAAAGTGACTGATTGGCACTTCTTTGAGTTTGCAAAGTATGATTCAACAAATACCAGAGTCTTATTTTAGAGAGGAAATGCTTACTTCTATATTCCTTCCACTGTTTGCTGCGTGCTGCTGTCTCTAGGCAGTTGTTCCTATAACTAGTGCGTCTATCAATATTTGAAAGGATATCCTTTTCTTCTGAGGGTATTTTACAATACAGAGGTAATTATTGATGTAGTTTATTTATTCAAGTTAAGCTAGGGAGGATGTGATCCAACCACAACTCCAGAAAACAGGCACGATTCTTCAAACTCACTCAGTAGCTCAAAGAAAATTACATTAGAGGCTTTGTAAGGACATTCTGTTCAATGTTGATTGCAGTGACACCTGTGGCCAGAATCTGTAATGATTTTTTGGAGGAAATTAATTCAATATTACTGATTTAGTCCTTAAGGTGCCTTTAAATTACACTTTTACAAGCAGAAGTGTGAAATCCATCATTCAGAGTTTATTCATCTTTTTGTTTAACGATAGTCTAGTCCAAGTGGATCAAGGTCTAGATCATTTACTCAAACCCGAAAAAGGAGGTCATCCTCGTTGGCACTCCTCATAGTGTGCATTTGTCAACTGTGCAGGCTACCTGTTAGAGTTGCTCCTGTTTGTTTTCCAACTTTTCAGACTTTATGACTTAATTTCTGTCTTTGTCACTCTTTTTTTTTTGCCAACAACTTATTTAAGTTGTGCTCTTTTTAGGGTTGTCACGATACCAAATTTCTAAAAAAATTCTAAAAAAAAAGACATAAAAAACATTTTATTAACATGGAACACACAGACACCTAGTTAATAATCAAGGAAATAAAATAATGAAATAACCAGAAAATGAAAGAAACAAGACAAGACGCGTTTCACTTAGCGCGTAGTTATAACACAATTTGACACTATTTTCATGAGGTAATAATCAAAAAAAATCTAAATTTAACAAAATTACCACAATTGCAACATTTTTGGTTGTTTGAGGTTAAAGCATTAAAGACAAAACAATTAGAACAATATTTTTAGGAATTAAACTATAGAGGTTCATTTAAAATGAACATCACACAACTATAAAGCTGAATTCACCTCAGCTACACTTTTTTGTATCATAGCATTGATACCATGGCAAATTAGTATTGTATCCGGATACAGTGTTTAAGTATCCATACTTTTCAGAGTATCGATACTTCTGACAACCCTAGCCCTCTCAATCCAGCCCCTGGAGAGAGTTTTTGGTCCTTTTTTACACTATGCAATCAAGTAATTGCATTTGTCCCACCTGGCATTGTTTACAACTGGGATCAGCTGATTGCACTGAAGTCGGCTGGTACAGCTTCACAACAATCACTTCCTCAGTGGAGTTATGGAAACTCTGGACATACAGAGGACGCAGAGGAGGAAAGAAGCCATGATGGAAGAGAGTGGGACCGAGACAACGGAGATTTTTGGAGAGGAGTTTTACACTGTGCCTTCCCAATATTGTCATGGTAACGTGAGGTCCCTTGCTGATAAGATGGATGAGCTCACGACATTACCAGGAATCAAAGGGAATTTCAGGAGTGCAGCTTGATGTACTGCATGGAAAAGTGTCCGATTCAGGATGTTCCCCTCCAAATTTTTCCCTCAATGGCTTCAAGATTGTTGGATACCACAATCTGTGGTTGGTCGGACTCTGTCTCGTCCTTTTAAATCACGCACTGGACTCTGGACTATTAACCTGGACATATCCATTTTTATTTTTTACCTGAACATGTTTATCTATTTTTCTGTCATCACTGTCTATCTATAGACTGCACAATCTGTTTGTAAATATATTAAAAAACACTGCAATATCTTCACACCTTTTCAGTGAGCAGTATTTGTTTAACACTCTTCATCCTGCTACAATTACAATGTAAATAATGTAATTCTTGTTTTTTACCTTTGGCACTTCTTGCTTTATTTTATCAGCTCTATCCCATTTATTTTCTTACAGCTGTATTGTGTTAATAGCTATTGTATCAAATTAATAAATAATTTCTGATTTTGATTAATCAGGTCCACTCATCCTGCATTACAGGTATAACCCTCTGTGGTCATAACATCCCACTTTTACCCCTGGTCACCAGCCTGGATGTAATGTTTGACCTCCATCTCGCCTTCAATTCCCACATCAAACAACTCTGCAAGAGCTTCTACTTCCACCTCGGAAACATCCCCAAACATCAACCATCTCTTACCCTCTATGATGCAGAGAAACTACACATGCCTCTGTCTCTGCACTTCTCATTGGGATCTCAGGTAAGAGCGTTCAAAAGCTTCAGTACATTCAAAACAAGAGTGCTGCTTGGATTCTGGTGAGAGTGTGTAAATATGAACACATCAAAACAATCCTACAATCCTGACACTGGCTTCCCATCCTTTCTAGAGTTCAGAATCTCCCTCCTCACCCACCAGTGCATCTATAGCAACACCCCATCCCATCTCAGAGAACTATTAAGCCCCCAAACCATTATGATACAACTTCTTTTCAAACCACCTTCTCACGCTAAAAACCAAGCTTCACTCATTGGGGGACCACCATACCCCCACCTCTTGAACATCCTCCCTTTGTACTCTTATTTTACTTGTTCTTGACTTGATTTTATTCCTGTCAAGTGCTTATATTCCTTTTTATGCATGTATCAAGTGTTCTTTGAGATTTGTTCCAAATAGAAGCTATCGTGCTGCCTCATTAGCACCGCTGCCTCACCTCAACAAGGTAAACAGTTTGAATCTTGGTCTGGACAAGGTTGGGCTTTCTGTGTGGAGTTTCTCCCCGTACATACGTGGCGTCTCTTTGGGTACTACAGCTCCCCCCCCCCAGTCCATGCTTACTAGGTTGATTGGTGATTCTAATTGCCTGTAGCTGTGAGTGTGTGCATGATAGGTGGTCTGTCTGTGTGTGTGACTGGCTGGCAACCAGTCAAGGGTTGTACCCTGCCTCTCGCCCTAAGACAGCTGGGATAGGCTCTAATCACCCGTGACCATGTACAGGATAAGTGGTAGAAAATAAATGAATGAATGAATGAAAATCTTTTATTTTGAAAGTCCTTGCGCTGAAATACAGGTTCTGCCAAAGTGCACCATGAACCTTCAAACATTGCTAGCTGCAAGCAGATGAAGATGATGAACAGGATGTTCAATATCCTCTTTGTAACAGAGGAATAAGTGGAGAATAGGTGGAAATACTCTGGGGTGGAATATTCTTTGAGGGAAAGCCAGATCAACAGATGAAGGACACAGGAAAACACAACAAAAGGCAATGAGGATAAAATCTGCAATTTATTTTTTCCATTTGCTTTCATGAGCTGCTATTGTATTGTTGAAAATGACAGTTTTTGAAAGCTTCAATTTACAATTCATAACAAATCCAAGCCAAAATATGTAATCCCAGCAGGACACTTTAGAGAAGCATGCAGTTTGACTACAACCGAATCAGCAGTGAGATAACAGTGAGAATGAGTGGCTTTCACCACAGATGGATGGACATCATGTACGGCATATGTAGCTGTTATCAGAATGATTTACACAGGGAGAGAAACTTTGTATCATGGCACATTTTGCGATATCTTTATATTCCATATTGATGTCCAAATGATCAATATATTACTGCACCATGATGAGACTGAGGTTTTCCTCCTACAGCTTTAACCCAAAGGTCCTCACCATTGCCTGACAACCCAGACTGTTGCAGTGATGCCCAACAGTTGCAAACATACCAGGAGCTTACCTTTCTATCTAATGTTCACCAACACAACCGTGAATTTACATGAACTGTTTGAGCCCTCGCATACTCATTTCTCATTCAGTATTCAAAAGACACTGCCAGTGTGTAGTACATGCGTGTTTGAGGGATTACTAAGGTCTATTAGCAGATAAGAGGGGCTTTCTCGCAGGAGATGGGGTATGTAGGTTAAACATTGTGTGTCCTAACTCGAGCTTTTAATCATATTCATAGATAAGCTCGGTGTTACTCTCATCTTGCGGACCGTTTTAACTCAGAGCATTTGAGACGCCGCTTGTTTCATCATGCTTTTCTTCACTCCCTCTATCACTTATTTCCTCATCTATCTGTGGCTCCTGGCTGCGGCAAATCTCTGCAGTGATTGTCGAAAAAAATAATAATGAATGCATCGGATCCCCTTGGAAAATCCTCCCCTTTACACACCTCCTTGAACCTGTTATCATGTAAAAGTACAGAAAAGAGGATAAAACAAAAAAAATCTCATTTATGCGGGTAATGGTGTCAGTCTCATAGAGAGGATTAGGGCCAGGCTGGGCAGACATTTACAAAAAACACCAGGGGAAAGTGGGCCGAAGAGGACACACCCTTGTGACACATCTCACGTTCAGAGCATGTTCGTGTGCCTAACAGCTGAACAGAATAAGCACATAATATCCTTATCCAGCCTGTCTTTTCTCTCTCTCTCTTTGCATGTAGCTTTTGATCTTCGCTCTTCTATCTTCTTTTCCTTCAGCTTCTTCTCTTTGTCCACTCCCCAGGCCACCCATGGCCCACTTATGGATTTATAGGTCAACTGTCCGACAATTTCAGGTCCGTCTTATTTAATTGTCCCCAATGGGTGCCAGGAAAATGAGTTACCTGCTGGAATCTCAGTTTGTAGAAATAGAGTAAGTTACCGCCTGCTGTCTGCTCAACTGATGGACTGCAGGAATTTAATCTGCACAGCTCTGAGCTCTGAATGTCATGAATAGTAAGACAGAGTTCTGTGATAGGTGAGAGAAGAGAGACGCAGGCCAACTTTTGTGCCCCATTGTTTAACTTGTGAGGGCTCACTCATCTTCTCAGTGTGCTTTTGCCTCTTGAAAATCATGGCTGAGGGAAAAATGAGACATGTCAAAAAGCCACAGTGACTTTGTTCATTAGTTCTTTTTCTTTCACGGCTTCCCACAGCTCTCTTCTTTTTTTTCAGTTTCTCCGACTCCAGCGCTGTCCTCACTTGCCTTCTCCTCTTCGATCTATTTTCTTTTCCCCAGTGAAATATGGACGTGTTCGGGATGACTGCAATGCAGCTGAAACAACAGAAATGCTCTTACTCCCACATCAGACAGAAGGGAGGGTGGCCTGTCATGCAGGTCTGTTTGGAGGTTTGAGGAGCCCCTCGTGCTTTCAGGATCTGCTTGGATTGGGTCAGCTGAACTGAAGGGCTAATGCTTGGTCGACAGATCCTCAAAAGAATTGAAGAAGAGAAAGCCGTGGGTCCTGTCTCAGCATGGGTACAACACCAAAGAGATAAAACTAGAGATCAAAAGCAGATGAAGGAAAGGATAGAGGAATAAAAAGCGAGGACTGAAGAATGAAAAATGTGGGGAAAAGAAACGAGCCGGCAATTCACCCAAAGTTTGACTTTACAAAGAGAGTTTTTCAAACACAAACAAACATTTCTTTTCCACCAATGGCACAACTTTTTGAACTCTCAGCTGCCTCCCACTGACCTGAGCGTCTCAGTTCAGATTCAGCCTCCTGTGGTCTGAGCAAACAACCCAGACAGGTGTTTTCCACTCTGCCCTATCCTTTTGTTTGGAGTCACTCTCACACCTCAGCCAGGCCCCTCACCAGCACAGCCCAGCAGGTGCATCATTGTCACCCAGTGTCCACCATGTGCCAGCGAGGTAAATATAACGCTGACTTTGAGGCTTAACTGTTAATTAGGATACCCTTGGGAACACTCTGACTTTTATCCCTGGAATTATGTTCAGAGGATGGAATGGCAGGTCAACAAAATAAGTGTGAGCACGTGTTGGTGGTAATGTGACTTGACTTCACATATTTAAAGGGCACACTAATGCTGTATGAGGACCGAACTGTGCAGATAAGGCACAAGAAACTGAAGTGCTCCTCTTTTCCAGAATCAATCATAAACAAGTCTTTATTCACCAGAATGCCCTCTTTGATTTTAATGAATCATTTGGACTCCAATGTCTATGAACAGACCCCAGTTAAGAATGTAAAGTCTGTATTTGGGGTCTGTCTGGTGTGGAGATAAACTGATGTGGCTTTTTCAGGGCTGATACTGTACTGATTACACTGGGGAACTCAATTTTTGTTGAGTTGGGTCAGAGGGGGTGCAGAATCCCAAACTGATTTCAGTTTTTCTTTATCACGTCAAGTTTTTGAACTATAAGATACTTGTTGTCTTAAAAAGCACCATGGAACAATTTGTAAAAGATTTCTGTTGAGGTAAATTTTTATGCTGAGTCAAACTAAAATTGGTATACTGATTCCAAAAGTGCAGTCAGTTTTTTTCTTGGGTGTTAAGTTTTTTCTCAACAGCTTACCCTCCAGATAAGCCAAATTCCACTGATTGAAACGTAATTTCTGAATTTTTACACTTTATGTAAGTGGTCTGTTTTATGTCATATGCCAAAAGAGTGCATTAGTCAGATGATCTTTATTTGTGTTTGACAGTTCTTCTCTTAGAAAAACCATTTGGGTTTCCTCTGAGGTCACCTTTTGACCAGAAATCTTTCCACACTGACACCAGGAGTCAATTTGTGTCCACAGACTGAATATGCACCATTGACCCTTGTGGATGGGAAGAGGTTTTGTTCAATAACCACAAAGTACTTTTTCTGAAGTATTGGACTGTTTTTAGAACATTGTTTCTTTTTACACTTCTTTACCTGTGTTGAAGAGGAAGCTGTTAAACTTTTTACTATCCATATCACAGAATTTATCTCCAGACTAAGTCAGAAGCAGGAAAAAGAAAAGTACACGGTGAACTTAAACATTTTTTCCATCCTTTTATTTCTGCAAACCGTCCCCCACCTTGTAATTCCACCATCATTACATCAGGCTCTTTCTTGCAGAATTCAATTGTGTCCCATCTGAGTTGGCCCACCCTGTCTGTCAGGGTCCTGCTGCCTATCAGCTCAGGATGACAGACAATTAGTAGCAGTAGAAATGGCTTTTGAAGCAGACCCATTCCCCCTGAATTCCCTTGTCACAGCTCATCGCGATAAGCCGGTGACTGCAGAAGCACTGCAAGTGGGATAGGAGGGCAGTAACAGCATGCATTCATATTTCAACAACCACTTGGGCTGAGACTGACTGAGAGGGGAGCGCACTCTCACATGCACGTGTGCTCTCACATAAGTGCTAAACATGGCACTTAAAACACAGGCAAAAACTCACTCTGGAGTCTGTGCTTAAAGCCCCGGCTTTATTCAGCACTGTTGAAGAAGGACAAAGAAAGCTGAATTCATAATCACAGCCAAGGCACACTCTGCCTCAGCATGCCTAAAAACTACTCATTTATTCAATGCACAGAAGCAATTAAGAGGAAATGAAATCTCTGCATTGCTGAGTTGATGTTTATGGCTCCGGCTGCAGAGCTAATTATTTCTGTGCAGGCACCTCAACAGCCAGAAAAAAGCCCCAAGCGTCAAATCTCTTATTTAAAAAATAATCAGCTTTGCTCACTTTATTATCAGTGAACTTAGATGCTAATGTGTTGTCTGCTGTCTACTTAGAGCAGAAATTGTTGCTTGTTAGTGTTTGCTATAGTTCCCAAGCAGAGAAGAAGTTGTTACTCATACAACTTTACTTTTGTCTATAGATGCAGTTTAACTCGCCAGGTTCATGGTAATTAATTTACCTCATTTTGGTACTTTTTGAACCTTTTCTTTTACCAAACTATTAATTACAGAAATGATTTTGTTCATACTGCTGCATTGTTCAGGGAGACTGAAAACTGACTTTCTCCTGGGTTCCTTCTGACATTGTCTGAAGTAGTTAAATCTAGAAAAGATCAATGAAATGTATCTTGGATTTGTAGAAATTGTTTCTTCTGACAATTTTTTGGTTTATTGAGTTTTTATACACTAGTATTTTGAGACATCCGGCTATTTGATTGTGCACATGAGGGCACATGACCTAACAACCAGACCATACCAGTGGCCAAAGGTTGGGTACATTTTTCTGAATCTTTAAAATTACTGTATCTAATAAATCGATGAGACCATTGTCAGCATCAGTATGACTCCCCGACTCTTAAAATCAGCCTGAGACGAAAACTAATATTCTTCCCTGTGTTGAAAGGCAAAGATGAAACATGCCGGACTCTTTCTGCAAACCAATTTGAGATTATTTGTGTGATCAGGCTTTTGCTTGGGGGTATTATTCACCCTGGTCATGTGGTTTTGATTGGTGAGAATTAAGAATCACTGAGCTGTGACATTATGTTGTAATTAAGAAAAACACCTAGAGAACAGCCCAAAATCTTTGCTGATAGATGGTAGTTAAATGCAAGTTTAACCAGACACAGACTTGAGACTACGTTTTTGTCTTTCTTTCTTTTCTTTTAAAGATGAAATACTGTCAAATTCTAGTGACAGCCCCAGGTTTTACAACGTGAAGACTATGCACCAAAAACTGCAATTACAGTGAGTTTCCACCAGACAGATTCCTGTGGTGTGTGTTTACCAAGCAGCAACCTCCGGTCTGAAAACATGAGACAACGCCGATGTGCTAAAAGCTGCTGTTCCTCAAGTGACCGCTTGAGGCTGGCTCTGGAAGTACTGGAAGTCATGTACGCACCAAGCCAAAAAAAGCCGTTTTCAGAGCCAAAATTAGCGTATTTAAAGCCTGGCACAAACTCAGTCTCCCATCTGGAACACTAATTTAGCTAGCGGCACACACTGTGAGGGGGTGAATTTTTTTCTAACTCGGCCATTTGGAAGATATTAAGATCGAGAGCTTGCCCAATCAGAGCCACAGCTCAAATCACGTGACTGGCGGGTGCCCAATAGCTGTGAGTTTGGGCACTCGTCACTCGTCCCAATTCCAATACGGCCGCTCCCACCATTTAGCCTCAAAACAGAGCTGCAGTAACAGACGGGTGACGTCACAGAGACTACTTCCATGTTTTATACAGTCTATGGCGTTTACATACAGCTAAGGAAATCAGACTATGCGTTTTGTCAGCACGAGATTGGAGGATTAATGCATGTAAACCGCTTAGTCGGACTGAGAACAGACCAGGCATAGCTTGATTGACACGTAAATGATGTGACTGCCATCAGATTGCAGTTGGATTCAGCAGGACTCAGCAAGTCTTTGTACACCTTTGTGTTCAGGGCAAGCTTTTATCAGCACCATAACTGAGACACAACATAAAACTGGCATTTTGGACTTAGATTCATAAAAAAAAGTTAATAGCCTTACTGATGTTGACTAGCGAGGGTAAAGATGTTTTATCACTCAATCAGAGTTCCAGGTTCCTGAGTTCCTTGTCCTGAAGATCCGCTTGCCTCAGAAACAAGTAATTGCATTGCACCTTTCCCAGGTGCAGCCTCTCGTTTCTTAAAGGACACTGTCGTAATAAACATGCATGCACACACATGAGTGTTGTAGCATCTTGGAGCAGAAAAGAGTGAAAATCCAAGAATCAGAGGTTTAATATATTTTTATTTACTGAAACCTAATATATACATTACCAGGTGGTGAGCAAGCTGTCCGTCCTTTGGGCAGAATGCTTATGATCTGACAGTGCAAATATGCTCAAATTTTCAATATGCTTTAAGTCTATTTTGACTTATCAGTGCATACTAGTGGTGTACAATACTGCAAAATTTGGCATTGATCTGATATCGAGTCAATAAAGGTCCAGAATTGGCAATATCAATACTGATATCAATACTTTTTATTTAGAAAAGAAGCATCAAACTTAATCAAGAATCAGACATAATCACTGGAGTTAATGTCTGTGTTCATGAATGAAAGTAAGAAAACATCTGATTTTTCAATCATAGAATAATTCTACTTTATTGTGAAACACTAAATTTGAATATTCATGGGTAACAACAATTATTTTAGTCCAGCATTAAATGTGTCATTTCGATCGACAGCTTGCTCAAATACGAGTATATTAATCTTCACAAAAACATAATGTTTTGTAAATCATCAATGTACTGATCATTTTAAGTATTGATCCCATCATGCAAGTGTTGATAAATACTGATACCATCGCTGGTTGATGTATCAGTATTTTAGTTTGATCTGAACAGCACTCGTGCACACATCCTGAGGCCTCTTTGGGGCTACATTACAGCACAGGGGCATGATGTTGAATCAGATACACCTTGCTGAGAAGAGCACACAGGAAGGGCAGTGTGAATGAATACTTGATGTAAAACCAGTGAAACCAGCAGGAAGTAAAGCTCTTTTGAGGAAACTGGTGTCATGTGTCAAACACAGAGGTTGTAGATTTAAAGCTGCCCTTTGCACCTTGACCCTTTCTTCTCTGAGTCGGCAGAGTGAGATAGTGTACACTCAGCATCCCACCGTCGGGTATAGATGGAGCTGAAGGGGCAGAGGATGTGGGGGGGCTGGTGCTCTTAAGTGGAGCTCCAGAGGTTGAAGGGTCAAAGGGAGGCGTTGGGCCTCTGAGACCTGCCTTCATCTCCAGCTCAGTGCTGTTACTTTGTGATGCAATGTGTGTGTGCTTTCCTTATCAGCACTTCGTTTCATGTTTTTCAATCCACTTGAAGGCTTTAGTAAAAGGAATTGACTGGGAGAAGAATATAGATTATTGAACAAGCATCAGAACAATAGATGATGTAGCTCACCTGCTTTGTTCAGGACATCTTACTCCAACATGTCATCTGTTCTACCTTTGATTCAACACAGACACACTTTATGTTCATTTATTAATCAACAGTATTACGTCTTTATTCAGTGTTATCCAGGTATCACAAATGGGATTTCTAATTCCTAATAGGTTTATAAATCTGGTAAGCTTCCATTTTTCTTGTTCTTGCTGGATTATTACTGAACTTGGTGAGCTCCTTCAAGAATTTTGAGGGTATCTAATGTCCTTTCTCTTGAGCCTGTATTTTTTTTTATTAAGAAGTAGGCATTCAGTCTTCAGGTTGCAGAACACTTCACTAAAGCATCAGCCGTTAATGCACCTGTGTGTCACTGTGAGCACAGGAACAGACGTTATTTATATCGGCTGTTTGTATGGATGGCAGAAACAACATGCCTATGTTTATATGAATTCAGCCTTTTCCTTTGTAAAGAACACACTGAATCAATTCTTAACATTTTCTGCAACCAATAAGATTACATAATCTCACACTAGTCCCTTCAATCCATACTTTATTTAACTCCACCAGAGGCACAGTTATCTTACCTTCCCCTTAAGATACTCAGATCTGAAATGTGCTTCTAAGGCTTTGAACAGCACATTTTATCCTTTCATCTTTGAAAATGAATTGAATTCATGGACTATATCAAGCATAGGTTTTCTCTTTGTGGTGTTATTCATTGGTTTCTGGTTTCTTCAGAGATGCCCAAAACCCAAAGATGGATGGTGTATGCGTTGCCAACCCACTCGAATTGGGTGGAATATTGAAACAAAATATGAGGTGTACCTTAGACTAATTAATAAATAATAATATACTCTTTTTATGAAGCACTTTTCAAAGTATGGTTTCATTTGCAAGAAATTTCAGAAAATGAGATGTGTTCTACTGAAACTAAAAAGCATTTCAAAGTCTTAAACTAAGTAAAAATAAAATTTAAAAAAACACGTTTCAGTTTTCAGTTGATATCTTGTTGCAGCTTTTGTGCTCAACAACTGTATAAAACCCATGTTGCTGCCACCAATTATGTCACAAAAGAATTTAAAAATCAGTTACTTTCCTTTTCAGACTTGCATGGATAAGTTAAATGTTTCTCTCTGAAGCATTTGCAGCTGTGCTTTGGGCCCTGATGACCACTTCTGGTGTGTTACATAACATAATGTGATCTACTGCCCTGTGACTGCAGCTACTTCAATTCATGTTTCCTGACCACACACACTGAATGTACTGTACTGTAGCCTCTGAGTCCCAGGTGTCTCTGCTGGTGTGTAGATCTCTGTGTCCTCCCCTCAATGAACCTGTCAATCTTCAGTAATGTTTTCTTTAGCCTTGACCCCGACCTGGACCAAACGTCACGTCAGAGCTGTCTCCTTTCTGTAAAAGCCTCCAGTTCCACTTGAGCCTCTCGCTTTCTTTTGGCTCAGCTGGTTGGGTTTATAGGAAAATAATTCCACTTTTCTACGCAGCCTAATTTTTTTTTATAAATGTTCCTTTCCTTCTAAAGTGCACGCTTGTCAGTCTGGATTCCTCTGCTTTTCTTTGTGGCTGAGTGGTGGAGTTGGTCGTCTCTCATTCCCCAGGTCCTCCTGTTCACATGCTGGGGGGACCTTGGGCAAAACACTTAACCCCAAACTGACCTTAGTGGCTGTGCCTGTTTACCATAATGCTGTTGAACATTTGCCTATTTTTGTTGGTCATGTGCCTTTGGTTTATTTACAGTTTATATTATTTAGATTATATTATATGTTTACATTATCATTCAGCTAGCCGAGTGTACTACAGTATTTGAGGCTGTTAGAACTAAATGGTTATGTTGGTTTGTTCATAAACAGCTAAATTTAATACACTGCCCGGCCAAAAATAAGTTGTCATTTGAATTTAACTGAGCAAATACGTACATGCCTCCTATTGGATAATTACTGCATGGGCGATTATTTTTAAGCTGCTGACGAGTTATTTAACCCCAGCTGATGCAAAGAGTAACTTCTCATTTCTAAAAAATCTAAAAGAGATTGCAGAAAACTACGAAAATTGGATTAAGAACTGTCCAATGCATTACTAAAAACTGGATGGATGGTGGGGACCATCGTCTTCCAGGAAGAAATGTGGTCATTTCAATGTTTAGCCAAATCAAAGCAAAAGAAAACAGCAGTAGAAGTCAGGAGCGTGTTTAAAACTGAATGTAAGAGCATTTCCATGCGCACAATGCAGAGAAAACTCAAGTGTAGCCTTAAGAAAACCACTAATCAGTGAGGCTAACTGGAAAAGAAAGGCTTCAGTTTGTTAGGGAGCATAAAGATTGAACTCTGGAGGAATGAAAGAAGGTCATGTGGTCTGATGAGTCCATATTTACCCTGTTCCAGAGTGATGGGCGCATCAGGGTAAGAAGAGAGGCAGGTGAAGTGATGCACCCATCATGCCTTGTGCCTACTGTACAAGCCTGTGGGGGCAGTGTATGGAAATAAATCTTGTGAAATCGCAGAAGGTTAGCGAAACAATGGCACAGGAAATGTGAGCTGTAATCAAAGCTAAAGGCCGTCCAACAAAACATTGGTGTGACTTTTTTTTTTTTTTTGGCTAAGCAGTATATAAACATCACTCTGAGCTTGTATTTGCAGTTCTCACTTGCATCCTCCATTGTTTTTGTGTCAAAATGTCAGTCTCTGCCGTGTCTGTATTACCCCTCCCCCCTCCCTCCATTCCTGCATTCCCTAGAGAGCAATGATACTGCTGATGCATCACCACCCAAGATAATTTGTTTAAATGACAGATTAAGAGGGTAACTCGATTTGTGTCCGATACTGTATGTACTGTCTCTTACCAATCTAATAAAGCCACCCTCCCTGCCCCCTTCACTTCCTCGTCTAAGCCCCTCCCCCCCCTCACCACCAGCACCCTGCATCCTAGCGCGTATCAGCAGCAATAAACTCTCATTGCAATGAGGGGGAAAGAAAGAGGGGGATCTGCAGAGGCTTGTCTCCGGGGCTGTAACATGATAGCAGGCCAGGGCCACCAAGGCCTCCACAGTAATTGAATTGCGAGGCCGGGGAAGCTGTGAGGTTTGGCGAGGCTCTCATTGACTCATTGATCGGTGCAGGGGGGGCTGCAGAAATATGCCTTGCAGTCGCGGCCAATCAATCAAACAATTAAGCCCATACTCTGTTGCTGGCCGTGGTCCATTTAAGTCTAACCTCCCAGCCCCCCAGCGCTGCACATTCCAAATTAATTGCTTCTCGCCACAGAATAGGTCTCGCCTCTCCTCCCTCTTTGTACCTGGGGAAAAGGAAATTGTGAGTCTGCATTTCGCACAATTCCCATCCTTGTAAAGCGCTGTGTAAACTCTGACAATCCACAATCCCTGCGCAGGGACGCCAGTGCCATCTGCTTTCCTTTATTGTGAAATCCAGGCACGTTTTCTTCGGAAATTAGTCACACGAGGAAAAGTTAAGTCAGCTGTGGTGGAGCTGTCCAGGGATGAGAGTTAAGATGGAGTATGTTTCTGCTGCTTCGTAGAGAAGGTTCCTCGTAAGAGGAGGAGGAGGAGGGTCATCAGCCCGGCCTTTCCTGCAGCACGCCCCTCCTCCTCCCATCTCCTGCACCTTCTTCGTCTTACAGGGCAGTAAAACCATGTCCTACAACAGCGGCAGTAGGATTATTCCTCGTTCATAGCTGCGTGACTGGAATCCACAGCCTCTCTCTTCTCGCCATATGGCATTATCAATTTTGTTCACTATGGCAGAGCCTGTCACCTTAAGACTGCGCCTCCCTGGCATGCTGCCCTAGCTAGCATCTGTCAGGGGGGACTAGTGGGGGTTTAATGTCTCAGTCTGGCTTACTCTCTGCCTCCCTCTTCCCTCTCCCACTTTTCCCACTCATACTCCTCCTTGTTTATATGCCATCACTTTGGAATTTAATATGCAGAATTCAGGTGCCCAGCCTCAAACCTCCTCCTTCTAACTTCTTTCTGCTGCTTTTGTGCTGCAGAAAACACCACAGCTACTGACAAGATGTGATAAATCAAATATGTCTCCTTTTAAGGAATGTGTCCTTAATCTTTCCACATGGCCACCTGGCCTGCTTTATGACCTTTAGGAGATGTATCCAATGCTAAGAGGGCGGAAGGATGTCAAAGACACACACAACCACACACCACCTTTGTCCCACACTCACACGCACTCTGGCATTTGACAAGTAGTGCATTTGTGTCGTGGATGTCCTTGGGCTGTAACCACACACAGTCAGAGAAGTGAAGGACCTAGGATGTCACCAAATAAAGATAGAAGGTGTTGAGGAGGAATTCTGTCATCGGAGAGGCGGCTGATATACACACACACAGACAGACTCCTGGATGGTCTGCACGTAGAGGTTAAACTCATTTTATTCAATATTTTGCTTTAAGCCTGTGGATTTATTCACAACAATGTGTAATGAAAACATCATAAGCTTTAATCTCTCCATTCAGAAAATAGAATAGTAGAATAGTTATTGCCTCAGCACCATGGCTGCAGATGTCTCGGCTGTACTTAAATATTGGGATAATATAACCTTTTGGGCTTAATGCAAACAACTCATCATTCCCAAGGGGCGCTTTGTCCTGTGCAGCATAGCAGGGTGTCAAGACAACTACATTTATATACAGATTTCATACACTGAGCAACACAATGTGCTTCAGATTAGGGTATGAATTGACTTCTGCAGTAGTGTAGTCTTCCTGATATACAAGCTTGCATTACATTTTAAGCATCTGATTGTAAGAGGAAGCTCTTGATTTTCAGATATTACTGAGATGATTCTGTGATATGTGCACTGTCCATGAGAAGATCTAAAGAAACTAAGCTAAGTTGCAATCTTTGAACCAAACTGAAAATTTTAATTTTTTTCCTTTCGTAACTTGGAAAAAAATGTTGTTTAAAGCTGACATGCATGGCACATAGAGGTGTGTGTTCATGTGAAATTTTCCAACTGCCTTCTCAACATATCAAGGTATCTCACATGTTAGCTAGAAGTATTTGGAATTTTTGATTTTTAACTTTTGTGAGATTTCCACAAACTTTGAAGAAATATGTTAACTTCTTAATGATGTTCTATTGATGTCTATAGATGTCTATAGATGTCTATAGATGTTACACTGGTGTTTTAGAAAACCCCTTTTTCAGCATCTGCCTGAATTGCTTCATTTTAGGTGCTGTCCCTTTAAAGCTACTTGATCCACAAACCCCATTACCTCTGATTCATCAGCCCCCTGGAGGCCTGGTGACCATGGTGTTTGAGGTCCACTCCACCAATGTGGCATGAGCAAGTTAGGAGATGTTATGATCTCATCATTTCAGCATCATTTCATGAAAATCCTGTGCTATTTTCTAGTAATCCCACTTGGAGCAGGCACATTCAGGGATTTCTACAACATGCGTACTGATGGCTGAACTTGTACAGCTGTATGTTTTGCTACTCTCACATCGTTGCCTTTTATCCATGTTTAAATGTGGCAGAGCATAATAACTTTTTTAAATCAAGAGCAAATGAAAAAATGATGCTTGAATTCACTGCAGATATTGTCGTGGCTTTGCTTGGATCCACAAAATTAATGCGAAAACCAGAATATGGACTTTTTAAATTATGTTTCAGAGTTTCTGAAATAAAGGGCAATTAATGATTAATGTCATGGTCATGAGCCTGCTCTGCATAATGGTCGAATGATCAAATGATGCCCAAAAATAACTGCAGTGAGGAAAAACTAGTCCAAGGCTAGTGTAAAATTCCATGCCTAATGAAAAAATCATGAGACCAGAGATTGAACTATGAAAATATGATGCCAGGGTAAGTAGAGATGCTCCCGTCTGTTTTCTGCATGTTTTAGAAGGAGTCCTTGTGGTTTTTTTTATTTTTCACTCTGTGGATCTCTGACAGTTAAAAGCCTTCAGACTGACAGCACAAACAAGAGAGGCAGAAAGTGAGAAGGGAGGAAAGACAGAAGGCAAGCCCAAGTCTTCTTTAAGTAGAACATTCACACCATATTGAAAGCATCCCAGGCCTGGCGGCAGCTTATTTTAGCCAGGCAGCATTGATCTCATGCCAAGTCATTTTTAGCAGGATGATGTGTCCTTTATCTGTACCTTTTGGGGATGTTGATTCTCTCTGCTGTGTGTCTCAAGTTTTTAAGAGACAGAGAGGCTTCTGAAGGAACAAGGGATATTCCTTCCTGCATAAAATAAACATAATTTCCATAGCTTGGGCTTCACATACATTTGAAAAGATGAGTGTCAAACAATAAAAAATAAACATGTTGTCTCACAGCTATGTGGTATCATCTCCCATCCTTTAGAGAAAATCTCTTTAGGCCACTTTCTGGTCACACAGATGTGTTAACACGATTCCCTCGTTATCTGCCATCCAATCTATCACCGACCGACAGTGATTTGCTGAATTGCTCTTTTATCCTGGATGTCTTGACTACATCAGATGCACAATGGAGGGTGAGTTTGGATGAACGCCAGCTGGCAGAGACAGCCATCCCTGGCAAGCAAGACCCAATAGAAACACAGCAGCCATATTATGTCCCCTTAATTTCTCTTTTTATATTCACATCCTCTGTTAGCGTCCAGAAATTTCTGCTCTCAGAGTCTTCACCCTCTCTCTCTTTTTTTTGTGCTCTGCAGCCATGACAAGAAAATGGGAGCTGCTGACGACTATCACACTTCCATCTCCAATTAGCAAAAGAGAGGAGTTAATTACTTCTTATAATGTCCACCAGCCAGTCATTAGGGCTCTGAGACTTGCTATGTTGCACTAGGATGGTGATTCTGTCCAGTAATGCTTCTATATCTTCACAAAAACGGCACCCCCTGGATCTGTTGCCTTCACTCTATATCTAATATATATATTAATATATATATATTCTTTTATCCATGAATCAAAGAGAGTAAAGTAGCTGCTTCAATGTATGCAGGGTGGTATTATACATCCATAATAGTAGAATTATAATAATAAGCAACAGATATGCGTTAATCAGCTGTCTTATTTCTCACGTTGTCTTACCTGTGAGTGATACACACAGCTCTGTGTTTGAGAGCTTGTTTAGTGTCTTTCCAACACCATGTTTGTGCCAAAGACAAAAATAAATAAATAATAGAAATAAAAAAAATTACACAACAACCAGAACACAAGTCAAAAGACACAGGAACACATCCAATTATTCTTGAAGGTGTAAACATTTTGGCAAGCAGCAATAATAATGCCTGCCTGACTCATCTTAACACTCTGAAACACTCCACTGGATCTGACAGGTGAGTGATAGTTGCTTGTTCCTGTACACGGAGTGTGTGTGTGTGTGAGAGGGAAAGAGAGCGAGACTAATAGAGTGAGAGTATCATGTCCCACCTTGAGTTTTAGAGTCTGCCTCTGTCAGTGCTGACTGCAGAGTGTGAGCAGGTTTTTGCCATGAAAAGCTGCTGAGGAATCCCACAGGGATCCTATTAGGGACACTTCAACTGGGTGCTGATGCCGCACTGCAGACATGCAACACACTCTCGAAGACTTGCCAGACACAGATATTGGCTGCTGGACTCTAAATCAAGTTATTTTTAAGCTTTAACTGCATCTGCTTGTGCTGTGAGAAAATGTTCAAAATCCTACTCTTACAGGTCATGTCTAATTCTAGAGTTCAAACCAAGATAGCTGTTGGGTAGGGGTACAGACGAAAATATCAAAAACTCTAAAGTTAAGTTTAAAAGTTTGAAACTGCACATCCATAAGTTTGTTCAGTCTTCAATACGGCTCAACGATTTGCAAAAATAATCTAATTGCAGCTGTTATTTCCAATATTGCAATTGCAATTTTTTGTGCGATTATTTCTAGGTGTGTTAACTTATGTTTTTAAACAAACACATTGTAGGACATGAAGATTGACCTTAATTACAGCACAACAACAACCCACTACCACTAAAACTGTGACTGTGACTGCTTTTTGTCCATTTTGGGTCTTTTTCACTTCTTTTTTGCCACTTTGGACCATTTTTTGATGCTCTGTGACAATTTTCCAGGTTGTGTGCCAATTTTCTTGCCAAGTCTAGTTGGTTTTCCCATTTTTCACACTTTTCACTCTTTTTTTAACCATTTCTACAACAAACTGGCCATTGTCCAAGTATAATTCCAACTTTCTTGCTATTTTTCATAGACTGGCCATTTCTACCAATTTTCACTGTTTTTTGTTACTATTTCCACCATTTTTGCTACTTTCTGAATTTTTTATTGTTTCCCCAAGAATTTTCTTGCCATTTTTGTTGCTTTTGGGCCATATTAGTCACTTTTCACTCTTTTTTGCCACTTTTGGACCATTTAATCAAATAAACAGACTATTTATCAAGTTTAATCCCAACTTACTCTCTATTTTTGCTGTCTTTGGCCATTTTCTACCACTTTTCACTGTTTTTTTTTCCCTTCCCTTTTTTCTCCCTTTTTTCCGCCATTTTTGATATTTTCTGACTTTTTCCCAAGTCCCCTTCAAATATTCTTGGAGAAAATGAAGCTGTCTATTCTAGCACATGCAACAAACATCAAGCCCGTGATTTAACTACCCTTAAAAAAAACAGGGGTGTGTGTGTGTGTGTGTGTGTGTGTGTGTGTTAATTTTTTGTTTTATGATTCATAATTGAATGAAACACAATCAGATCTTAAACCTCCACACACGTATACACAGAGTCTTGGGAGGCTAAATCTGTACTGTTCACACTCTGTTTTTGCAACAGTAAATAAGATGAGGAGGTGCAGGAGGTTGTGGCAGCAGCAGAAGTGTACTATTGAACTGTCTAAAGGGCAGATTGATTTGGATTGGGAGTGGTCAATAAAGGACCCTCATGATAATCAAAGGCAGATCAATACATGACCCTGTTGCTAAAACGTACATCAATACACAGCCTTGTTATTATCATGTAATGATTTAATCAGGCATGAAATGCTTTTTGTGGAGTCCTTAAGCAGTAGTGAGAGGTAAGTGAGTATAAAGAGTCCAAAGAGGTTAGTGTAGAGATGTGATTTCACTTTTGTTCCAAGGCAGAAGGAAATAAACAACATTCATCATCCAGTGCTTTCAGTGCTATATACACATAACCATTTGCCAACATATAATTTGACATAAAGCAACAGGATAAAATATACCTTTCTCCTTCTTTGAGATCCAATTTCCTTACTGTGACTGTAACATTTCCAGAGAAAGCCTTTGCTAGTGCAGGCCTTAGGGAGAAGTCAGCGAACATATAGAAAGTCAGCAACCGACCAGAGTTTCAGTACATCCTGCAGAGAGCACATGTACTATTTGATGCACTGCGGAACATGAAATATGAGGGGGATTATGAAAGCAAATGAACACATACAGCAAGCAGTGTGTCTGCTAAGTCTTCCCTGAGGTCCCCTCGTACATTACTTTGAAGCACTGCAGAGGGAGAGGATGGAATAAAAACTGCCTTGTCGGATGATTGAGGGCTCATTTTCTTTATGAGAGGATTTACACTCATTTAGAGTGTTTTGCCCCTGTTAATTTATTTTTTGATAAGCCTCATCGGAGATGTCCAAATGTCTCAGTGGAGAGTGAAAATGGAAATACTGTGAGCTGTGTGATGCAAAGAAATGCAAGCATTTTAGCTGTGCTAGGATTTGGGGCCTGAGAGCTGTGCAGAAATGATAATGGCAGATTTACCCAATGATACTTTCTTAACAGTCACTTTGCATGTGTCAGTGGGTGTTACATGCAGAGGATCAATGGCGGAAGTGTTACCTTGTGGCTGCATGCACATTTTCGATTTGTCAGCATCATCCATTAAGCTGCTAATTATAATCACCCTCTGCCAACACAGGTCTCTTCATTAGCATATGGCACACACAGACAAACACAGGTGAATGCATGTTAGAAAAAACATATGCAAGGATACATTCTCACCCTGTAGTATCAGTTAACAGCAGTAACTGTCAACAGCACTCGTCCACACAGCTGTATACATAGCTTAAGCAAAGAAAACAAAGCAGTGTTCCTGTATTTGAAATAACGAAGAAGAGCAGCAATGTGTTTGGCACGCAGTCAGCCACAAAATGACCTTCATTTACATCTATCGAGACAGCATGGATCCCTGTGAAGAGGAGAAGGGGGGTGGAGGGAGATGCAGGAGCAGGGGAGGTTGGTGATGTTTCCTTCCCGTCCACTAGCAGCATTTCTGTGTGTTCCTGGCTCTGAAACAGATACTCTCTCACAGGAAGAGGTGGGGGTGGGAAGAGGAGACTTCTGAAGGTGAATGAGGCAAAGCGATTCAAAGGAATGGATGGGAATTAAAGGGACAAAGGAGGGGATAGAAAACTAAATTAAAAGAGATGCAAAGAATGAAAATGAGGTAACAAGCAAAGTGGGGGAAGTGTAGAGGAAGGTAGAGTCAGCAGGGAGGTGAGTGGGGATTGCACTTTTTTTACCTGGCTACTTCACAAACAGAAGCCTCTCTACTGAAAGTGAATTTATACATGAGGCATTCAAACTCTCACGCTATGGCACCTGTGTTGCATGTCTAATTAAAACCACTCATATATTTTTTGTGGAGAGAGGAGAGTTGATGCTTAAATCTTTTAGGGAGTGAAACATAAAACCAGAGAAGTGAAACCAGGAGGAACACCTGAGATGTTTCACTCAAGATACATAAATGGTCATGAGATACATTTGAGCACCTTGGGCTGCATGACTGAAGCAATCAAAGCTTGATACTCAATGTGCAAAGCATGAAGGTATACTCATACATTATTTATTGTACATAAAAAGTAAAAGTAGCCACCACTGAGACACCAACTGGCTCGTTGACTGCTGTTTTCAAATACTGAGTCTAGCATTTTGGTTCTATGCTGTCGTGGATGTGAGCACAACATACTTATGCATCAATGTGTCTATGTTGCTCTACAATAATACGACATAACATTGGTGGGCATTGTAGTCTTGCAGCATTATCTTTCTTCCTATTTTTAGAGTCTTCAGACATATTTTCTTTAGCTTAAGCTCACAAAAGCTGCCATTGATCATACTGTTGTCATTGCAAAAATAAAAAGTTAGGAGATGTTGGAGAACATGGAATGAATGGTTGATGGAAAGCTGTAAACGCAGGAAATACAGTGCTGCCCAGCTGACCAATCACAGAACTTGGAACCTGTTGGACAGGCTAACTTGAAAATATGAGTGCTGGCTTGGCTAGTAATGTACAACTTGACTTCAAATTGCATGATACCAAGTAATTTGCATGCTAATTAGGCTAGGCTAGAGTTAACACGCACACACTAAAAGAAAGATGTAAGCTATCCTCGTGAATTGTCTTCTTCAAAAACTGCACCATGTCATGCTTTTTTTAGTTTGCTGTGATAGTAACCCATCTATTGCAACATAGCCACACCCTAAGGCTGCAAAACTCAATTCTTACTGTCTACTGAGAAAACAAAATTAACAAAGTTATCCCAATAGCAGCCGTAACAAAGAGAAAGCATGAGACAAGGATACCTCATTTACCTGCCAGAAGTCAGGTGTACGGCTCTTGAGTCTCTCTCTCACCTAGAAACGCAGTGCTACAGGTGCTCGCCAGGCTGGTGAGTGCTTTCACGTTGCTACGGCTAATAACTAAGAACAGAAGCAATGTGCATGCGCAGCCACTGGCACTGAGGCACGAAGGAGCCTCAGTTGTGTTTATAAACACTAATGAAAACATTCCCGCAGACTCTGCCTTAAAACATGAACCATAATCTATGAAATAGACAATTATTTGTTCCGTAAAAACGAACTAAAAAATAAAATAAGAATCAAATAAGAAAAATCAATTCAAGGGTATAGAGTACCATAGTGCCATACAACCAGTTAATGAAGCAATTGATGAGTCTGAAAAAAGAAATAGGAAGAAGCAGAAGCTTTTTGAGCCCTACCTCCAATTACTCTCCTTTTATGATAACCACAGTGTGCTTCCATTATTTTTTACTCCCCTCCCCATTCATACACTCACTCATTTGCCCATTCATTCTAAAGTGTGGCAAATTATAGAGACAACACAATACAAGATGTTTATATCTATACATAAGTATCTCAATCCCTAATTATCAGCAGTTCCAACAAAAAACAGTACGTAACAGTATAGAACAACACATTGTCATAAGGATTTATTGGCAGCATTCAAGCATCACTTAACTCTCCTGTCGCTCTATAACTTTCAAGAATCATTTTTCTGTAACTTTTTTTTCAGTTGTTGCCACCATAATCAAGTTGCGTGAAAAAAAAGAAAAAGATCTGGAAAATGTTTTATGAACTAGAAGATATCTAGGTTAATTTTTACATTGAATACTATTATAGTGAAAGACTCATTTTTAAAGTCCAATACTGTCTGCTTCTGTCCTCTAGTGAGCATGGTTTTGGCTCCTCTCCTTAGACCAGGAGACTTCTACTTATTAAATGCAGAAATAAAAAATTCACGTTCTCCTTGCCGTGCCCTTAGACATTCCTAAAGTACTTAAATAAAACACAAAATAAAGTGACAGCCAGTCCAGAATTATGAAGTACCAAACATCCCTCTCTGCTGATGCAGTATATCCAGCTCCATACCCATACAGTGAGACATCCATGATGGATAGGTCACACCAGAGTGTCCCATGTCCATTCAATCATAACAGCAGGTGTGGTGAGGTGAGAAACCTCACACTGTTAAGGAGCAGAGATCGATTGGTTGGTGGGCTGGGAGCAAAAGCTGATACTTCAGGGAGGGAGGAAAGGACCTGAAGAAAAAAGAAGGTTATAGAAAAAGAGGGGGAGATTTCCTTTAGGCAAATCTCTCATAATTTTGATACATATGATGCAGCTTTCCTGGGAAGTAGATTAAGTTTTTGTCCTCTAAGAAGCTCATTCTCTGACCCAGGCAGATAAAACAAACTGTAATTCAGTTATAATGTCAGGCCAGCAGGTGAAAATAGTGTCTCTGGGAGTAATCTAGTGTCAGTGTCACTGGCCTGTGCTCCATTATGGATGTTGTCCAAGGTAATCATCATTGCTTCTGCTGGACAGCATCCACATTCTCACTCCTGGAAGAGAACAGGCTGCACAGAGAAACAACACACTATGTTACTTATCTTATGTCATCTAAACTGTGTTTTCTTTCAGGAGTGCATCAAATCTCGTAGATGCTCTTTGCAGCACTTTGCTCGATATTTTTTTCTGCCCTTGTGCAATTTGTGTTCTCAGGTCCAGGTATTGTAGTCTTACCTTAGAGTGTAAGATGATTGTGTCCCATTAGGAGTGTGGATTAGATAAGGATTGTAAACTTGTTCAAGGACTCTCTGACCTTCTGCTTCCAGCTTTGTACTTCAAGTTTTAGTGTGACAACAGTTCACTCACCCCTCTGACCATCTGCAGCACTTCAGCCCTCACACCTGCTTCGATGTGGGAGGATGATGCAGAAGCTCAGTCAGTAACTAATCTAATGTTACATAATTAACTTCAACCATTATACCTCTGGTCTAATGTAATCTTTATAGACATCAAGTTTGTATACAGACAGGGTTCACAAGTGGAGCTTGATTACTGCAAAATTAGTGCTTTAACTCATTTTAGCTCCATGTTGGTCTGCAGCAACCCATGATGAAAAATATGACTATGAGCTGCTAGTAATCTGCTTTGTTCCAAAGAGGATGACTAATTTGTAGTGGCTGTTTATGTTTATAGTGGTGGTTACATAATTTGTAAGTTTAAAAAAAGTAATTAGAAAAACTTGGCCTATGTTTGGAGCACATACATAGTAGGGCTCTGTGATTAATGGTAAAATAATCAAAATCAACACTTAGAACTTTTAACTGATGTAAAAAGACTGTGCTGATTAATTTTCCCTTCTTTTTTTTCGTTTTATTCTACCTTGTAAATCTCTCTCTACTAATCCATCCATAACCTTAGTTATTTTTGACCCAAACTACAGCAAAGTAGCCTCAAATTGCCCCTTTTGGCATGTTTACCCTGGTTTAACACAATGTTGACTCTGTGTCAGGATTTGAGAAAATGCTAACTGTCAGTCATTCCCCGTCTCATCAGCTGATTCTCGAGCTAAAGCTCAAGCACGTATGCTAAACTGTTGGCCCTGACATGTTAATGTACTGGTGATTTTAAACAGGTATTTGTTTGTTTCAGTTTAATCATCATAACTCTGAAGAGATGAACAGGAGATGTGACTTCAATGTTTGTCATCAAACTGATTCACTGAGAGCTGTCAGTTGCTTCAAAAACATATAGAGAGTTGGAAAGGGTGCATTTGATTTATTCACTCAGTCTGCCTTGTTTGTGGAAAAGCTGCTGTAGAGGATGTTGTTTTCATCATAGACTGTATATAGTGTATAATGGACAGCATGGCTCCATCTTTTCCTGTTGTGCGGTTTTGAAGCCAAAGGGACCTCATTACTGGAGCTGCTATTGTGCAGCCAGAGTCTGCACAGCAAAGAATTTGGGTGGAACCTGGATTATCATGAATCTACTGAAAACAAGGTACAAGGTTCAATAAATTGTGGTTTTGATTTTTGCCAATTACCCCCCAGGCCTTAATACATTCACCAGAAAAAAAAGCTTAATATTAATTGGTACCGGTTCTCTATCTACCCCTTGGTTGTCTTGTACAGTATCTACAGCAAGTAAAGAATTTTCTTTAAAGATTCAAGTTTTTTATTCTTTTGTCATCAAAATGGATGAGTACGACCTTTTAGATTGATTTTTCAGAAGCAAGCATGGAGAGGGTTTTTTTGGTATCAAGCGTACTGAGAAGTTGCAATTCTCCCCTTTACTAAGGGCAAACCAATAGAGTTTCCCTCTAGGGGATAATTAGTTCTTTTAGCCTGTCACTCCATTTTTTTTTGAAGCTCTATTTAAAACCTTTTTGAGATTCAACAGTGCAAAATGTAAATTTTTGCAGTTTTTTAACTGGTCTTGTGATTTTGATCGGGAGTATATGACTGTATGTTCATGCAAACTCCATCAAAGGCTGCAAAGTTATATTTGTACTCAGATCAGAAAACCCTAAAGACACGTGAATTAACTGCAAAAAGTCAAATTAAAGCAAATGATTATGTCTTTCTTCTAGTAAAAAAATCTCATCAGGCTTAATGTGATTTACCCTTCTTCCAGACAAATGCCTCAATCAGAAAGCAAATGGTTTGACTTGGTTGAAGAGAATGAAAATAAAAAGGCTCATCAAGTAAAGAAATAAGAATGTTTTAATAAAAAAAAGGTGACAAGTATTTTTTCTCCCCACATTATCAGTTTTTGACAGCTTAAAGAGAATTAAAATGTCTTTTTTGTGTCTAATATCTTCTTGATTTAAGACATTTTTCTAGACTTGTCAGTTGAATATGGCTCATATTGTTCAGATAAGATGTCATTGCTAGAGGTTAGACATAAACACTTGCTTCGATTTCGGTTTTGAGTCATAAGTTTGCCGTTTCTTTCAAATCTACCAACAGCATCCGAGCTCCTGCTGTTCATCTGGATCTAATGGAGAAAAAAAGAAGAAGGTCAGGAGAATAAACTGATTCAGATGTGATGCAATCCAACTCCCCGAGCTGACAAAGCAGAGTGAAGACAGGCTTTGTGTGCCTGTAGTGACTAATGTGTCTGTAGGCAGTGAGCTATGGGGGTCAGGGGTTTGTGGACACGTGTCAAACAGAAAGAGAGTCCAATTCCCCACAAACATTTACCACTGGTGCTTACTGTCACATCTCCTCAGTTTTTTTTTAGGAAGACACAGACACCAATTTGTCTTGATTTGGAATAGAGGAGGAAATTCTGTGCTATTCTCTCATTGAAGAAGAAAAGGAGAGGATACAGAGGAAGTGAGGGAGGAAAATTGATAGGGCACTTTAGTTTTGCCTTTAGGTTCAACTGTGACTTCTGCTCAGATTTGACATTGGCTCCATATGACAGCCTCACTTCCAGCTGCAAGACACCCAACACTGACAGCTGTGTGTGCATGTGTGTGTGCATGTGTGTGTGCGTGTGTGTGTGTGTGTGTGCGTGTGTGTGTGTTGAATATTACTGGAATGACTAAGCAGGCATACTCTCACACAGCAGGACGTTAACTACCCTTACATATATAGACAGAAGCGATACAAGGCTGCAGACTACAGGAAGATATCTCATGCAAACACACAAGCACACACTGTGTGTTCTTCGACAAGTACTCCCACAAAGACAGACGGATTTAGTGGCATCAAACGTTTGTCCACCCATTTGCAGTGCCAGAGAGGCTTAATTACTCACTGCCTCGCTCTTTGGCAGGTTTGGAGCTCTCTTCTGTTACTCAGAGGAGCATTTGATGTGCCACTCAGTTGGCTATGCACATGCTTTCACTAAGTTTGTGCTATCTAACTCCAGACACGTCATACAACAACAAAAAAGTACCAATGAATGTATATTTGTTCTCTGTAAATATCCCAACAAAAGATAAGAGAATTCAAAGCCAGGACACGTCAGCAAAAGATACATCCACAGATTCTGGCTCAAATACTTGGTTATGTAAGT